>JAHREE010000095.1:4881992-5097077 GCA_033628505.1 Tringa tobata | reverse complement strand
CAACCAGTGATGGGGTGGGATGAAGATTGTGAGGCTGATGCATATATGCATGCCTGCAGCAAATCCCAAGTTGACTTAATATTGGGCATATATTCTACATCATTTGGGAAGGAACAGCTTGTGAGAAACTTACACTCACTGTAGTCCATGAAAATGCTTCATTATTCAAATATCTTTGTTCAACGTGAAGACACAGATTGGTGAGGACACAGAATACAGAGCAATCACTTTTTTTTCAAAGGCAAATGTATCTATGCAGTCACCTACTTTCTATGACCTCCAAATGCCAATTATATCCCTAGGAAATATGAAAGAAAAATGTCAGACTTTTTGTTAGAGATTTCCTGTGAAAACTGAAGCAATAGCTTGGCTAAAAGCCTCAGTCTAGTTTGTGTTGGTCTGATCTGAATCGATTTCTTGCTGGAACAATCCCCTTTGCCATGGAAAACATATTATTTTTTTTTCTTTAAAAGTATGTTTTTATTGAAAAGGACTTTTTTGTCTTTTAAATGAAAAACATTTTGACCAACTCAGCTATGGACATAAATGTGCCCAAATACTAGCGGGGCTAAATTCCTGACCTCTGATCTGGAGAAGTTACTGAATGCATAATGTTGAAGAATATCAGAGGGAACAAAGTGTAATAAAAGATAATAGCAGGGACTTCTACTACCCACATACAGTCAAGAAAGAAGTTATCTAAGGACATTGTAACACTTGCAGAAGCAGCTGAAGAGAAAGCAAGAGGAAAGGAAAAACAAATGATGATTAAATGGTGAAGTTCAAGATGCTGTTTGAGGTAAGCAAGATCCCTTGGAAAACGGAGAGACAGCAGGAATGAAGCCAACAGAAAAGAGTGCAAGTTATGATAAGGGAAAAGAAGATGGAAATTCTGAAGAATAGCAATTACTCGCTAATAAGGGTTTATTTAAGTATGTGAGATACCGGAAGCCTGTCCATCCAATGGATTTCAAGGATGCAAAGAAAGCAATTAAGGGGAACGGGTTTTTTTCCAGAGAGTTTTGACAACTTTGCTTGGCAGCAGGGCAGATGGTAGAGATGAATTCAGTGAATACGAGGAAGAGTCGAATTATTTTCACATCAGTCCCGTGCAACAGTGCAAAAAAGCAGTATCAAGCCCTCCGTGCGAGTTATCTGGGGTTGTGGCTGGAAGCACCTCGGCCGGAGCTGGTGATGACCCACAAGACAGGGACTCGTGTGGACGGGTTGAGTCCGTGAGAGCTGCCTCAGTTATTTCCAAAGATTGTTTTTGTGCTGATGGGAGCCTCTGGGAGTTCAGCTCCGCTGCTTGTCCTGCCTCTCTGGGGAGCAATGCAGTCAGGACAGCACTGGCTCGACAAAAACTGCACAGCAGCAGGAGGTCTTCCACCCTGGTTTATTCATTGTGGCCCCAGGTTTTACTCAGCAAAACTCCTTTACTCTCAATACAAGTTTAATGCTGCCTCTGATACAGTGTATGGCTACTGTACCTTGACTTTCAATTACATTAAATCCTATTATAATCACTTTCTTTATAACAAATCCTCTTTAACACCTGAAAAGCTCAGTTCCCATGGGTGCAGTGCTGTGTTCTTGAAATCAAAAACAGAGGAATTCTAATGGAAATGCATTAACTGGGAGAATACTTTGAAAATGTGCCTGGCATGAAAGGCCTTCAGCACGCAGCTTACATTCAAATAGCACTGGAGGAAAAAAATTCCCAGAGCCAAGCACTTGTACACCAGCTGCCTTAAGATAGAGTGTCTGAATCACTGTGTTATCACAGTAAAACATCTTGTATGGAAAATCATCACTATCCAAAGACAGGTCAAGTACAGGTTATCTAAGTACTATTATTATAGAACTGAATGTTTTCCATCAAAACAGGAGCAAGAATTTGAAGAGATTTACGGTGATGGCCAAAAGGCTCAGCGGTATAGTGAATAAACCATGAAGCTTCTTTGCAACTTTTCTTTTTTTGTTGCTTTTTTTTTTTTTCCTGGCAGGAAGGCACTAAAAGTAGGATGCCACATTTTGTTACAATTGTATTCATGGTTCTAACCTTCCTGGAAAAATAAGAGATTTTGTGCATGATTCGCATGGTGTTTGGTGTTTCTTATATAAAAAGTTACCCTGCTGTTGCCTATTGAAATGAGAAATAATGACTCCATCGCACTTCGCTGGGGGAGAGTGAGAGGGAGAAGATTTTTAATACAGATGCAAATCTGGCACCTCCATCCAAACAACTGGGACTTTCTCAATGCATATTACATATAGTTTGAATAAGAATTGCTCACTCAGGAGTCCTAGGAGATAGCAAGTATAATGAATGACACAATTCATATCTTCAGCGTACCTACCGTCCTCATCAGCGTTCTGTTTCACAAAATCACAGAATGATATGGGGTTGGAAGGGACCTCTGAAGATCGTCTAGTTCAACCCCCCAACGCTAGTGGAGTTTACTGAGGGAACCTGAAAGCCTGAGCTACACCTGTATAGTTAGGAGTAACTCATGGGGTTCTTTCATGCACTGGACAAACACTGTAGGGTAGACAACACCTTTGTGTAAAGTTCTAAGCTGTAGAAAAATCCTCAACCTTGTTCTCAACCCTGTCTAAGGTCCATCTCTGTGTTTTCAGTACAAGCCCTAAGTGGAAAAGACATTGCAGAGACATTGGTTGTAGCAAATGTTGCATAAATCTTGCTTGTGAAATAACGAAACACATCCACTGCAACTTACACAACCCCTCTGGTACATACCTATGAGGATACCTTCTTGAAACATCACCAAACTCGGTGGCGTTTAGAGAAGTACTTCTCTTCTGATTTCTAGTAGTGGTGCTGGTAAATGCTTTGCTCAGCTGGGAGAACTTCCCACATGGTCCTTCTAGACCACATCGACAACAAAACAATGAAATCATGATCATGGTTTTCCCTTGTAGGCAACTGCCTTCTGGCCTACAGCTCTGGGTACAAGTAACATATCTATGAAATTTCTGGAGCTGCTCCATCTTGCGTGGACAAGGACTTCTATGTTTTCTTTAAGTTTTAAACTTCTCAGATGCTGTGTTGCAGTGTGTTTTCAATGCACAGACCATAGGTTGTAAATAGGGTGGATGGGTCAACCCTAAGGACATGATAATTACTTTCCTGGTGACTTAAGCAGCTCTCCACTGCCCTGTTAGCTTTCCTTGGTAGTTTTTATCCTCCTTGCTCATATATCTGCTCCTGCCACCTTCTCAGCTGAAAATGGGTCTTGCAGAAACTCCATGGGCTTTCATCTGAGCCACATCCCTGACTTGTTTGTCCATGGAGCCACACAGATATGCTGGCAAAAAGAGTTTGTGGTAATGGAGTGCAAGGTCCGTGGGGAAGGGTGGTAGGGTCTGTTTTGGTGACTGTGGCTGTAGATTAGCTTATGATGACTGTTAACCTGCACCCTAAGGGGTTGAGGTGTGTCATTAAGTATGTACAGACATTTCTCCTTGATTTTCAAAGAAGGGAGACAGGAATAGATGATGGCAGGTTCTGCTGTATATTGTTAGAAATGTGCTGGCTTTGTTGAATGGTGAATGTGCACCGCGACATAAGGCAATACTCTCTTCCGAAGGTAAAAAAACCCACAAACCTCTTATTTTTTTCTGTATAGAAATCTTTTTATAGATTATTGTCTGTATAATTCTCCGGAAGTAGCATACTTCTTTTTGCAAAGTGGAGCTAAAAAATTGTCTGAATTTTGTGGAAAGGTTATGTAACTGTACTCTTTCTTTAAATAGTACTTTTTATTCAAACTGCTTACGTTCTCATCAGTAGGAAAAAAGAAAAAAAAAAGAATATTTTCCTAGCACAAAAGGTAATTTCCAAAGGACTGTAATTAGTTCATGAAAACTCTACCTTTTTGTCATATCTCCTCAGTTGAAATGGAAAAAAAGGACGGACCTTTTTCATTGTAAGGACAAAAACACGGCACATGAAGTAAGGGAGCCTAAAGGAATCATATGACAAGTTGTGTCTTAGGTCTACAGAAAATGATAGTGCAGCAGTACTGTGGATTCATGACTTCTCACTTTGATTGCCAACTCTTGGAAAACCTAGAAGTGGCAACTGTCATCTATTCCTTTGCTCGTCTCTCCTGAGAGGGAACTTGGAACCCTATAAGAAAGAGGTATATTTCAAGCGCTAATGGGGAGATAAGAGGTTATAAAAGCCCCAGTCCTGCAAGGTGACTCTAGCAAAGTCACATACACTTTTTCTGTCTGAGGACCAGCTGAGTTCGCCATCTTTTTTTGGCCCTAAACAGAAGGAAGGGGTGCTAACATAAGGAAAATGACTGGCAGAGATTTGGGTAAAAAGAAAGAAAGGAGATGAGTAAGGAAGGAAAAAGAAAAGAGATAAATTGAGGGCAGTGGGTAATGAAGAATGGCGCCTGCTGGAAAAGAATGGTCCAGCAGAAAACATATTTACAAAAATAATTGTGATCATTTCATTTTGGGTGATATTTTTGAACACTGTATGAAAAGATCATACTTTGTTGCAACAGCCTCAAGTCTTTTATCCAGTTTGAGAAATATGCAGTGAGGGTGTGGACTACTTTGCCATTAAAATTAATTGTAAACCTCCTATAATAAATTTATTTCAAACGAAGAAAAAAAAGAAAAGAAAAAAATTATGGGAAGAGAAGAGAGTAACTGAAGTCTTCTCACCCTCTCATGCTTGTTTTTCTTGAATGTTCATAGAATGAAATACTGCCAATAAGCATTTTATTTATAATAATAAACACATGATGCAACCATTTCTGTTGCATCCCTTAGATTATGATCACGGATGAAGAAGGGACAAATATCCTCTGAACAAAGGTTCCTCTTTACATAAAGATATAGCTAATCCTAAAATCCTAAAAAATGATACTGTAAATAAATTTGGGGCCTATAAATAGAACTTAATTTTAAAAGGCTTACTTAAATAGGCCCAAGCCACAAAATAGAAGTTTATTGAAATAGGGTTTTAAATAGAAGTTTATTTGAGTAGACCCAAGCCACAAGTTTCAAATCCAGATTTAGAAACCCCCAAATTTTAGGAGTGTTTGGAGCTATGGTTTTTGTTTCATCCCATTATAATACTAGAGGTTACTTGTCATTCAGATTAGGGTTCACATTTCATATGTGTCTAAAATCTGGAGTTTGATTTTGTGCTGTGGTTGAAAACTGTGACTAGTGAACGAACAAGAACCTCTCTATTTTTTGCCAGTTGCATTTTAATCAAATACTACAACTTTCTTTAGTAGTTCTATTGTTGTTCTATACTTAACAACCATTTTTAACCTGAGTTTTTTCCCTAACCGGAAAGACATTGACCATTAAGGTAATGAAATTAGTGAAGGTAGGAAAATGATAAAAAACATTACAAGGTACTACTAAACATGCATCTAAGGGGATTGAAAATATCATATGGTTTATTACTTGAGAAGCAACGTGGGATACTGTAACTAAAATCTGTTTCATAATTCATATACACAAGAGGGTAGGCTTATGGTTCCAAATGGTGTAACTCAGCAGAAATTTGATGGAACGATGCCAATTTAAATGGGAGGCTCTTTGCCTCTCAGAGGGGTTGACTTTGGCTTCTGAAAAAGAATTATCAGTGCAGTGACAGTCTCTCCCACGGCAGCTGGCACTGAGGAGCTTGGTGGCAAAAAGCTGGTGCTGCCCTTGGTGGGACCTCTTTTAAATTGGAAGAGAAGAGATTTAGATTAGATACCAGAAAGAAATTCTTTACTGTGAGGGTGGTGAGACACTGGAACAGGTTGCCCAGAGAAGCTGTGGCTGCCCCATCCCTGGAGGGGTTCAAGACCAGGCTGGATGGGGCTTTGAGCAACCTGGTCTGGTGGGAGGTGTCCCTGCCCAGGGCAGGGGGGTTGGACTCAATCTTTAAGGTCCCTTCCAACTCTAACCATTCTGTGATTCTATGACCTGGCTGTGAGACCAAGCAATGGCCATGCTTTGCCTAAAGGGTGGTCTTGGTGGGGCTAGTGAAGAAGACATGGGCTTTGATATTCTCTGAAGTAGGAAAGACCAGAAAGACACGGGTGGATAATCACGTTGCCAAAGCTGCGGCAGCCCCAGCGTTGGTCTGCCCAGTTCTCTCTGCTGGGGAGACGGGCCCGGGTTAAAAATCCACCCTCAGTATAAGGAGGAGAAAGTAAATATAGTAGTTAATGATGAAACAATGTGTGACTGGAGCTTTTCGGTGGAACTCCTGGCGAAATCTGGTGAATCATTGTGCTTTGGGGGAAGCAGAAGAACTTGTCATGTGAAATGCAGGGTCGCGCTCGTAGGGAACTGCAAGTGCCTTTTCCTGCTGCACCCCAGACTGCTTCGGTGGCAGGTAGAAAGGTGACAATTAAGAAATGATGCCGCTTTGCTCGACATTTCTACTTTTTGGGCTCAGTCCCGTTTTGCAACAGCGAAGCGTGCTCCAGGCTCATTGAGTGAAAGCCTGACCCTGGTGAAGCCCGTGAGTTTTTTGTTACAGCCTGCGGCGGAGCAGGGATTTTAGCCTTAGGTCACATCTGCTCTGAAAAAAATAACGTAAAAAAACAGCCGAGGTCCTCTGAGACTGGAAGTGCCTAAAATTCCCTTACTAATATTGCGCTGTTCTGCCCTTTGAATACTTTGCTTACCCCTTTCTGGGCGGCCTGAATGCACATGAGAGCTGGAAATCTGAGCAGAGGAGCAGGAGGACAGTATTAGCAGGTATTTGTTGATTTTAAAAAAATAGACAAAGGGAAATACAGAGAATTTTTTTAATTTTTCTGAAACTACATGGCCATCCTTACCGGACTCCCCACAGACTCCTTACCATTTGACTCATGTGATTCAGTATTTAGCCATGTCTGCCTTCAAATCAAGAAGAATAAAAATAACTTTTGCTCACCATTTCGTTAATTCCTCTTTTACACCTGCTCAAAAGCCCCATTCTCCAGGCTGTAGCATTCTCAGAGTTGAGAGCCTGCAGGATAAATACTAGCTAATAAACTAGAAATAATGCAGTATCCCTGTGGAAGCAGAATTAAGCACTTGATTTTGACCTGGTGTAGAGTGAGGCTGTTAGAACAAAAAAAAAAAAAAAAAAAAGGATTACAGAGCTGTGACATGATGTTTTAGAAATTTTATATACCTTTCTGTGTAGCTTAGCAGGCTGCTGGAGACCCAGAAAGAAGCTCAATTAATACAAGTCAGCCGAATTTTTTCAAATAGCAGATAGCCTTTGCGTTTCAGGACCGTGCCTTATGCTTTTGGCAAAGGTTGATGAGTCATATATATTCCTGGTGTGTTCAACATGAGGATCAGGCTAAAATTAACCCCGTTCTGAGGCAGAAGGTAGCCAACTTGACACTGTGATCCATTATGCTAAAGAGAAATGTTTCTGTCTAAACCCAGAGGTAAACTGCACAGACAAGAAGTCATTGAAATGAATTATGTGGCCAATCTTGTTAGGCCTAGGTCAGAAGCAGAGATATCTCTCTATTTCTGTCCCTCCACCTCCTAAGTACATTTAGCCTTTACACTATTAGACTTCCCTGGGCCCTTTTTTAAAATGTCACCTGCTCTACAAATTCCAGCATTTTGTATTTTTAGATGCTGGGGTCAGGATGAGTGCAAAAATAATGACATTTCTGCCCTTACAAGTAATTCCTTCATTTTATTGCTTGTAGGAATGAGCCATAATATGGAGTGAAGGAAAACTGCTTAACCATTTTAACCTCTCACAGTCTGAGAAATTACAAAGAAAACGAGCCTCTTCCTAAGCCGATAACCCTCCTTGTACCTACCACCTTCATGACAAAACCCCCTCCTGGTGTGCTTTTGAAGCTACTCACATGGTGGACAATGGGGGAGTGTATTGTCAGGTATTATGTTCCTCTAACCTTTCTGGAAAGCAGCTTCACCAGAAAACCAGCTGATCTGATACTCTTATTTCACCAATAGCAATTTTTTTTTTTTATTATTTCATTTAGCACCTACTTTTTTTTTTTTTTTTTTTCCTTCAGAGCAAGGTCAAATGCTTGTTCTAGGCTCTCTTTCCGTCTTTGAATTAAGATCCTTTTCTCCCCCTCTGCCCCCACTTAATGTGCAAGGCTATGTCTCCACTCCTGAACAAGGAAGGGAAGTAGTTTTATGTGGAATCAATTACTACAGGCAGAGCCCAGCTTCCAATTTGCGAATGGGGAGATCTGGCTTAAATTTTTTTTTTCTTCTGAGAGATGCTGCTAAGTCCACAAAGATTTCCATTTTAAGTGTGGGGATATTGTCTTAAATTAGCATAAACTTTCAAAACATAAATATAAAAAACCTTTAAAAGCACATTTTGCATTTTTAACTAGAAGGTGCATTATAGTCCAGACCTGGCCATAAGTGGGGATAATGGCTTCTCAGTGTCATTGCCCTATTTCAAGGTTTTCATCAGTGAAACACTGCCTCTTACATGCTTCAAGGAAAATCATCCATTTCCCCTTCTGTTAAGTGGGAAGAATGATTTTACATGTCTGGAGATAGAAAAGAAAGATACTGAACATATATATTTTCCTTGTCTTTAATTTTGAAGCAATTCTGGTCTTTGATTCTTTATTGTCTCAAAATGGTGTTTTCTGTTCCTGCCCTTTGCCAGCCAAGGTGATTGATTCCAAATATGAGGAGCAAGACTATCAAAGAGCAAAGAGACTCTTGCAGAGGTATTCTCAGAAACAGTGTATTAAAGCGAATCTTCTGGGAATGCATTTTTAAAAATGGATCCGATTTGCCATAAAGCTGCCTCACAGTGGTTAACCTGGTGTAGTTTTCCACAGGGGAATACATCCAAGTGTGGTGGTGGAGTAAAGAAAAGCATGTGTTTTTTATTAAGAAGTTTTAGCCCTTTACCATTTCTGTAAGGAAACACCACCCCAGATGATAACTGAGCAAAGGAAAGATCATATTTTAAGTGAATTCCTCTGCAATCAGTGATGATTTTTCATGCCTTTTCATCACTTTTATTAGTATTTTAAAGGAGCAATAAAGAATATATAGCTATTAAAACCATGAAACCCTCCACAAACCCTTTGGTGCAAAAAAGAAAAAAAACCCCAACAATCTAAACTGCTCATTATCATTTCAACGTTTGTCAAAAACATGATTTAAAAATAGAAAGGAAGGAGAAATTACATGTTGATCTATATTTAGCGTAATCAGGCTTTTGAATGAAGTTTTGAGGCCCATATTTTCATAATTGTGTGTGTGCAACTGATTGGAATTTTATGGCAGGCAAGTTTTCCTTGAGGGAGGGAGATAGATTACTGAGTCAATATTTGAGGGCTCTTTTGTTTTGCTTTGTTTTAATGTTATTGAAAAGCCTGGGTGGCAGCCATGATAGGTGCTTTATAGCTCACAGATTAGGAAAAAATGAAATAATTATGCATATTTGAGAATCAATTGGTTGCACATGGTCAAGACTGGGGAGCAGCAGTTTAAAGTATTTGTCTCGTGCTTGGAAATACCATATGAAGCTGTAGTACTGATCAGGATAATTTACTTGAGAAGAGGCTTCTGGATCAAGTTAATTTGTATTTCTTGGAGTTTCAGATCCCCTTGAAATGCTACCTGTGAGGCATTTAGTGAAATGGAGGGGCAGGGGAAGAAGGGTGTTGTGCTTTCTGCTAAATAATAATAAACAAAAAAGCAGAAATCTTTGCTTAATGCTTAAAGTTTTAAAGTCTACTCCTCCTGTGCTCCAAAAGTCCTTAATATCTCATCAGCTTTGCCTTATTCTCAAAAATTTATTGAAAAAAAGTACATCTATACGCAGAGCTACCTACTTCTATCCGTGGATGGGTAAGGCTATTCCAGCAGGATGCAGGTGACCCTTAGACTACTACTGGCTACATACAATATTTTAAGAATTCTGGGAAACACATTAAGAAGTTACACTTCTGGAAACAATACTCCTCTGTCAGATCTTGTAAAGCAATACAAACCAGAGAGATTCCATAAACTTTGCAAGTTTTGTACAGCCATGTTTCTCGAAAAAGGCAACTCCCCTGTTGCCCTTGGCTCTGAGTAAAATTTTTGCCTTCTCTTTTGCCATGCACTTGGAATAAAATTAATCCCTCAATTTAATGAGGTATTGTCAATTAAAGTAGTTGAGAGACCAGATTTTCTTTCTTTTTATTTCTTCTAAATGCTTTACAGAACCAAACATTAATTAAAATATATAGAGACACATGCGTGCCTGCACATACACACATGCACATGCAGACGCAGTCCTAAATGGAGCAATATTTGGTCTCCTAAAATGTCAACTAAAGTAATTTTATTTTTTTAATATAAAATGAAACCACCTTTATTTGAAAAACTGGACTTGAAACACTTTGGGCTTCATTTTTCAGTGTTTCCAACCCTTTGTGTTTCATGAAACATGAAAAAAAAAAGACATTTAAACTGAACTTCATAGATTTGAGGTGTCCTAAATCAATGGCTGTTTTAGGAAAGTGTCCTTGTTACTGTGTTATTTCTCTGTCCTGTTATACATAACAATTTGTGCCAGACTGAACACTGGAGAATTTGTATTCAAAAAAAATGTAGAGTAATCATTTCTGTTTTATTCCCATCTTATCCTAGGCTATTCATAATAATAACACTATCTAGCTCTGCTCTGGATCCTTAATTGAGGGGCCTGAGAGACCATTAAAAAAAAAAAAACCAAAAAAGAAAAAAAAGAGAACAAGGAAAGAGTAAGTTTTCCTGATTTTAAAACTGTAGAAGGACAGACAAAGAAGAGAAAAGTGATTTTCTCAGTGTCACTCATGAGGCCAGTGACAGAAACAGGGACAAAATCCAGATTTGCTGAGAACCAATATAACATGCTTTCCACTTTCCAGAGACTAAAAAGCATTCTTCCCTATGATGGGATCATATCACAAACACTCTTCCTCAGGCTACTTGTCTACCAAGCATGCACAAGAATGATTTTTCTCTTGTTTATTATCACTCAATCTATTTTTTACCCTGGAACTAAGCACAAGAGACCCATGCTAAATTTCACATCTCAGAATCAGACATTTTGCAGGAGCTGTGCTACCAGTTTTTTTTTTTTTCTTTTTTACAATGAGAATAGATCCTTCGTTCTTCCATTGCTCATAAAACTGACAAAGATATTTCCATCAGAATTTCCTTTTAAAAATGTCCTCAGGCACTGTCTAATAATGAAAAATTGAAAATAGCCCTAAGGTTGAATATTTTGGAGAAATCATCTCTCTGAAACTCTGGTGTCTTCAAAGCAACATGCCTAGATATGTTTGGTTTTGGAGGCCACTTAGGAAGGCGGTCACACGCATGGCCATGAGCAGTGGCTGTGACACCCCACAATATCCACTGTGTGCCTAGTGAGACTGATTGAGGCTTTTCTACACAAAAGAATGTTTCTTCTGGGCCTGTTTCTTGTTGCCCTGCATCTCTTGGTTATGGGCTCACATGAATTAAGAACCCAGAATATATAGGTGGACACCACTTTAATTTAGAATTATAGAATCATAGCATGTGTTGTGTTGGAAGGGACCTTTAAAGGTCACCTAATCCAACACCCCTGCAGTAAGCAGGGACTTATTTAACTAGATCTGATTGCTCAGAACCTCATCCAGCCTGACCTTGAATGTCTCCAGGGATGGGGCCTCCACCACCTCTCTGGGCAACCTGTTCCAGTGTCTCATCACCCTCATTGTAAAGAACTTCTTCCTAATCTCTGATCTAAACCTACCCTGCTCTAGTTTAAAACTGTTATCCCTCCTCCTATCACTACTATTTCAATGAGATGGGTAGCAAATTGCTCGAGAATTGGGCTGAGACAGTAACTACTACCATCAAACCACACTTTTGGAGATAACGACAATCCAGCATTAAAATGTTGATCAGAATTGTAAAAAAAATTAAGTAAAAAACCCCCTGTGACTGTTACATCTTCCAAAGGCCTGTGTGGTTTGCTTTGCCAGACGTCTGTTGAATAGAGTAGATAAGGCATGACCTCTTTGCAGCCAGCCCTCTTTTGGTCTGGGGAAAGGTGGAACTGTAATTTTGGCATCAGAGAAGATTCTTACCTTGTGATGGAAGAGCTTGCTTTCTCCTCTTCAGCTCTTGGAGCCACAGGTGGGAGAAGCTGACTGGAAGAGCGAGAAGGTTGCAAACACTTTGCCTGAATTTCTCTGGCTGTGGAGTAACAGCAGTGTGGATCTGGGCTTGGTGTCTTGTATCTTCACGTTTCTCTTATTTTTTCAAAGGACACTCAGCTTCAGCGGTGTCACCACCTGGCTTAGGGATGACTTTGCAGTCAGCTGACTTGTTACATTAGGATAAAATTCGGTGCTCTTACAGCCATATCCTGCCACAGAGTTTCATGCAACGGTGCCATTGACTTCGGTAGGAATTCCGTATATGAAACAATGACTGGAAATGCCTGTAGTATTGCACATACTGACACTGCATCCCAGGAAAGCAACACAGAACAATAGCCAAAGGTCTCACTAGGCAACAAAATTATGTCTAGTTTCTTTACTTTCTTTGTTGTTTTTTTTTTTTTTTTGCCCCTGTTGGGAAGCTTCCATGGCATGAGGTGTAAATTTTGGGGCTGTTTATTTCTGACATCCTTTTCACTGAATGGGATCCTAAAACTATACCATGACTTAACCATTCTACTGACAAAGTATCCAGTGAAGAAGCTTTTAATGTAAAAATGGACACAATTGACATTTAGTTGTCCAAAAATTTTTTTTATTCTAAAAAAGGAAACTAAATAGTTTTCTTTTGCTAAAATTAAACAATGAGCCCTAATGACAGGAATGATATTGGGCTTGATCCAAAACCTTCTGAACTTAATGGAGAGACTTGCACTGGCTTTGGGTCAAACCTATTTTGAATTAAAGACAAAATGTGAGCTTTGGTACAGAACTGTACTTGTCCTCGTTTTCTTGGTAACACACACCTGCTGTTCATGTAGTGCACATATTTTTAGCTGTTAAATCTTTTTCAGTTGTGACACAATTGGAATGAAAATACCCCCCCAAACCTCCAAATCTACACATGTAGCATGAGTGTATGACTATGTGTTTGCTATGGGTGTCTGCAGATAAGTGCATACATACCTAATTTTCAAAAGAATTGACAAGAGGACTCGCTGTCTTTCCAGGACTCCTATAGATGGAATATTACCCTGGAGAAAAAGAATAGCAAATTTGATGCTTCTTTAGAGCTTCCTTATCTATATAAAACTGTTACTTTGCTTCCTCCCCAATTACCTGGGCAGGGAGTTCCCTTCCAAAGATCTTGTTGGATAAAGAAGTGTCCTCCTTCAACTGCCCCATTCTCCTCACATACTCTCAAGCCCCAGCCCTTATTTGAGGAACCAGGGTTTGCTTAGTCATTTAGGCTGCAAACAGGATTCAGGAGAGTAATTTATTGCTCACAAATGTGTCAGCAAAGTGCTCATTTACAAACACCAGAATTTGTTCATTAATAAGCCCACTTTTTTAGGAGGGGTTTTCAAAATATTTGTTCCCTTTACAACAAGTATGGTACCCTGAGATGACAGTTTCCTCCCCATGAGGAAAAGGTCAAATTACCCCACCCAGATAAACCAATAGCAAATGTGACTCAAACAGCCAAAAAAGGTTTTCCTCTGTACAGAGGGAAAGCATCCATATTTTAAGTTTGCATTGCATCCTATCAGATAATGTTAGACCTTATCATCTAATGCAGTGCTTACAGTACCCATAAATCACTCATTCTGACATAAATGCAAAGAATATTCATTCTTTTCTTTGAGCAGAATGCAATCATGCCTTAATACTGCCTTAAAACCAGTGAGGAGTCATATCCAATAACTATCCCAATTATCTCTCAGCACAATGTTTTCCACCTGCAAGGAATGATTATGTGTCAGTAACAATGATAAAGTCCTTAAAGAGATGTTGATGCCTCATGGAAAAAAATTTGAAAGACATATTGTTTAGAGAGAGTTCTGCTTATAGACTGCATCGTATGTATCTGAGGTATTTCTTTTCCCCATTTTTTTTATTACTAAGGACATATGCATAAAGAGATATTGTGTCTCAGGGAAATAATCATTATGTAGCTAAAGTAAAAACTGGCAATCATGTGTGCTTCATTCTTGCTTTGGCAGAGACTTCACAAATGACCTTGGGGGAAGTTCTGTAGCTGCTCTGTGTCCTACTCCAAAGAAAAGTGGAGACGATGCTTGAATGAACCTCAGTGATATTGAGAGGTGACTATCTTTTATCAAAGTTACAGAATGTTTTGGTATCAAAATATGGAAAAGAATCTCTATTTCATGTCTCGGTTGTTACCTCTACATGGGCAGATAGAAACAGAGCTCTCCGAACTCCACTAGGTAAGTGCATTAGAGGTGTTATTGGAGGAGTTTTTGTCTGTCTGTGCTCTCTGTGTGAGTAACTCTGGGTCTCACAGCATAAAATGTTTACTAGACCACATCCCATCTGACTGCTGGAGGTAGTGAATGTGCTTGCGTTGCGGAAATCAACTCTGATTTGCTGACCTCACCAACATTCACTCAAAATCTGCTTTCTTTGCAGCATCATTTTAAGTGTGTTTTAATGAGCTGTTCCTCCTGCAAAACAAAGAAAGTACCAGAAACAGATTGCTTGCAGTTCCCTTCCTCCTTTCCTCCCTCCTTTTTTTTCCCTCTCTCTTCTGGAAATCTTTGAAAATATTCTTATCTTGTTATTGAAGGGGTTTCTCAACTGTAGGCTCCAAATTTTAGGGTTCTCTTCACCTGTTTCTATCCTTAAAGCATCATGAACATCTTCATATCAAGTTTTCACCAAGACCAAATGCTAAAGCCCACAAACACAATACTCAGAAGTCAAACTCTTGCAGACTTGATGCTTTCACAAAAGTTTTAACCCCCTGCGGTGACTTTAGTGGGATTAGCAGTGACCGCTGTTTCCATTTGGAAAATCCCCTCTCTGCAGAGGTCTGGGTTAGAGTTTGGAGGGCTCGCTGTAGGCAGACAGGTGGGAGAATTATGGTCCTTCACAGAGTCCCTTCAGTTTGTTGCCACAAGACTGACAGTCCGACAAGTGAACCACAAAGGTTTACATAATCGCTTGAACTTTTTAATTACATCCCTGTACTGAATTAGCTCCCATCATTTTTGAATTTATCTATCCCTTGTTTTAATTGACTGTGCTCCTTGATCTGGCTGTCATCATGCAAAAATGTATTGTTAAATGGTTTTAATAACTTCCTGCATGCACAGCAAGCAGTATCTAGCATACATTAAGGGACACATGTCAATCATAATTGACTTACTCTTAAATTTCGTTGCTTTTGTGGGTTTAAATGAGCTCCTTAATGCTACTTGAAATTTTCTTTTGTGGTTACATTTTAATGCCTTTTTGCTAAACCTTCCATAACAATGTCCTTTCCTGGCGGCTGATGCATCGAAACCGTAAGTGCCAGAGGGGAAAAAAACCTGCCATTGAAATGCACGAAGATATGAATGACAGACTGTTCACTCAACTTGTACATTCAAAAATATCTGCTTTGTCCTTCCCAGAGTGAAATGGCTGCTTTGGCATAATTGTGGTCTCCTGTATGATATTAATCCATAGTGTCGGAGCCATTATGATTCTGGTTCAGATATGCATGTTTTAAAAATGAATTCTAAGAAGCAGTGATTTTACATACTCAGCCACTGACATTTTTATGTTAATAATGTTGGGTTTAATTTCTAAAAAAAATTTAGAAATATGGCACTGAAGGGAGCTATTGGGTTTTATAAATCTGCTGGCTACAAAATTCCTTTTTAAAGAAGTAAATTCCTTTGTAATCCAACTCTAGCAAACTATTTATTTTCCAGAGGATGTTAGCATTCATGAAATGTATTGGATTTACAATTCTAGAACATTTGTTTGCTCAAAGAAGGCATTAGTGTAAGCAATAAAGAGGTCTTCATATTGCTCTGTTAATATCTTGGCCTCAGTTTGCAGTAACTGTCTAGTTTCAATTTGCTCTTCATGTCCACTATCTGCTTAAACTCTCAGATGAAATTAATTGCTCCTTTCATTATTGGTGATCTTTATACCTGTTCATTAGGAATTGTAGGGAGACACAATCAAATTCATGTTGTTCAGTCATTCTTTTAGAGCAACAAAGAACAGCAATTCGGTTTCATCCGCAGCCAAGACATTTCCTGCCTATTAACTCATATTTCATTATCAATCCCTTTTCACAGCGTCATGTGTTTATTCTCAAAGCTTACTTAGCACTATGATGAAACATAAATATCTAACATCAATTTTCAAGTAATGTAAAAATGTTAGGAGGACTATTTAAAATGTTAGGAGGAATATCTGAGGAAATTGATTCTCAGTCTCTTCTAATGTACATCTCCCTCTTATCATAGCACCTAATTTTTTTTCCCTCCTGTTAGGAAATATTGGAAATGTGTAGCTCACTACAAATGCTATCACCAAGAAAATGAGAAACCTTCACACTTTACAGGGGAAGCAAGAATTAACAATTTATCTTTGATGGGAATATCACAGTAATGATAAAACTCCGCAAAGTTTTTGAACTGAGAAGACCATTAGGATTGCTCCAACTTCAGTGAGAGAGAAACTGAAAGTATCTTTCCAACATATGTTGAACAAATGCCAGAGGAAGGAGGTCACATACAAACCTGGGAAAGCATTTTAAAGTTTAGCTTCAGGACTTCAAAACTCTTGGCCTAAGTATTTTCCATAAGAGATTACATGATAAAGTTTACATTGCTTAGAAAAATATTATTGAAGGAAAGCAGACAAGCTATTAAACCTTAAAAATGGGAAAACTGTGAGGGAAGGAAGGTTTAGTTTTATGTTATCTTGGTCAGTCTCTGAAAGGTGTGATACTTTAACATCTGATTGTGGAAATAAGCAAAAGAGAAGAGAAGTACTCTCTCTTGTACATTTGAATCAGCCTTAGAGCTGGGATGGAAAAGGTTCCATCATCATTTTATGTTATATATATTGATATATACCATAGGAATTGCAGGTCAGAGCCAGATGCATTGGGCAGTGCATGATCTAAATAAAACCAGGCTTATCCAGAAAGTTGAGGTAAAAGAAGACAAGAAAGGAATGATACAATATTGTTGTGAATTATATTTTCAGTGAACCAGCAAACTGAGTCCTCAAAAACTTATTGTAGGACGAAGGAATTGTTTAGCATGAGCTGGTATGAGAGCACTCTTTCTGGGTGTTTATAAAGATTCCTTCCACACTTGAGGGGAACCTTGTGTGAAGCTTTTGGAGCCAAGGATGCCAGTGAAGAGCCTTGAGAAAAGATGTACCTTGTATTTGCAGCTGCTGAAAAGGTATAAAAAAGCCAGGTAGTACATGGCTTGTAGTTGATTAGTTGATTAGGAGGATGGTCCATGTATATAGACAAGAGATGATGTGTATAGAGATAGGTCTTAGAAGTGCTACACAGGAGGTATGGAACATAGCGTTGAGATATCTAGAGAAAGGTGCAATGACACGGGTCTTTTTTACTTACTTATAGTACACTAGAATAAAAAATGATAATAGTTGGGATTAGAGAGAGTAATATGTATTGAAAGTGATATAAAGCTAAATAAGGAACATGCTGAAGGACAGAAAAGGGGGGCTGTTCTAGCTTGAGTCAAGCAGTCTGCTGTGCTGGGTGTCTTCGCTCTGTGCTCTCACCCTCGGCAGTGATAGATTCTCCCTTCTCCCACGTAAGATGGGAACCTGGCTGCACTTCAGGACAGTCTTTCCTTTTAGGTCAGTTCTTGGCTTGCTTTTGAGGTAAATGTTTTGCTAGCAACAAGCCAATGTTTATAGTATATAAGGTTAATACCTGTTTTGAGATTTCTAGTGTAGCAATAAGACAGAACCCCCAAAACTCCACCAAACTGAGAGGTATGATAACTTTAACTCTAAAATACCTTTATATTGTGGCTTTAGGCAAAATAACTAAATTTAGATTCCTCTATATGTTAAACATGAATTCAGATAAAATAGACTTCATACATATTTAAAAATATTAGAATCACAAAACCACCATGAAATGGTGAACAGGTTTCACTATCTTAGAAGTATACTGACTGACAGGATATAATCCAAATACACGTTTGGCTCTGTGTGCTGTAATTGCTACTGTATACTTATGGCATTAATGGATTGAGAACACTGTGTACTGCATATCCCACCTTACACATGCAATCATATAACTTAGGTATGAGATCGTCACGTGTCCTCTGAAATCAAAGAGGAAATTGTAAACTAATCATATATTTTAGCATGAACTGAAGCAGCACCCTTCAATACATTGGGGAAACTGTATGATGACTTAAAACTAACTCCCAGTCTTATTTTGTTGAAATAAAGCAATAATGCTAATTCTTCATGGGAGCCAGCAATCAGCTGTGTGGTGGAAAGAATGTGCTAAAGATTAAGATGTTTCTGTCTGCTCAGAATTTCTACCTGTACCTCCTTCATGCTACTGCACAAAAGCGTGTATTTCTGATAGGGTGAAATGAAAACAAATTTCTAACGTTTTAAAGGGCAGCTGTGACCTGGGATCTTGGATTAAATCCATTGCAAGTCTCATCTTCAAAATGTGGAACGTAGCTTAGTTTGAGATTCAGTAGGAATTTCCAGAAATTCAGATCTGAGAGCAGGGTTTCACCTGTTCAGTTTGCTAGTTATATGGGCTTGGTCAATATTCTGGAGGATACGGCATTGGTTATCGCAGGGTACAAGATACGGGGCTGCTGGTTCACTCAAAAATATAAGTGCTGTATCCTTAAACGGTATAGATATATTTATTTTCTGAATGGCTATTTTACCTGAAACATTTATAGTTCAGAAGAAGGCAAAGAGAGGTTTAATAATTTTACCTTAAATAAACTGGGTAATAAAATAATTCAGTCAGTGCATTTGTATGAGCAGCATGTTTTTCAATCAATTAATCAGCAGTTAATCAGATGTAGGAAAAGATACAAATTAAAGAGAAACAATGAGATATCAAAGGGAGGAGAGAGGCCAGTATGGCCAAAGGGAACCAGTATGGAAGAATTTTAAGTTGTAAACTAGTATCACTGATATCTGCTGGTCCCTGGTTGTTTTATTTATTCATTGACTGCTTCCTGTATCAAATTATCCAATGGCTTCATCAAATTGAAGAGATATTGACCATCATAATGCCTGTCATGCTGGCCTCAGAACGAGCTCACATCTGTGAGCTCTTCCTGGTTTATGAAGACTGAGGTAAATTACTTTTTTAATTGTATTTCAATGAGAACTTTTTTCTTTCAAGTCAGTGCTCAACAGTGATTGATGGAAGGATGTAGGGAAACATTGGCTTTTCTCAGGATATACTGTAGATGACCTTATGTCCTATGTCCTTGTTTCATTTGAAAAGAATAATTACTAATCAATAGTGAAGGGTTAGGTGACACAGTAGGTTAATTTACTAGCCTTTTGCCTCCGGAGAGCTGGATTCTGGCTCAGGTCACATGTAAAATGGGTTTGGTGGTTTCAGCCTCGTCCCTTGTGGATGTCTGGCTATATCACAGAAAACAAGCTTGAATTTGATATGTGTTGGATGGCTGGCAGTTTCTGCTTTGGGAAACCTCAGGGCTCGAACTGTTGGGGATCCAGGCGTGGGCAGGATGGGCACACGCTGACATCTGCAAGAGGAGATGCAGCGCAGCATCGCAGTCCGCCTGGCCACAGGGGACCAGACCCTCCAGCACAGTTAAGGGCATGATTCCCACTGGAGCCAGGTGCTTATATATCCATAAAGGCCTGAGCTTCTCTTTCTCCCTGTGCCTGTTGGAGTCTTGCAGGTACTGCCTTTCAGGACTTGTCTTTATAAAATTATGCTTTCAGTTACCTCTTTAATCAAAATTAACCATCCAGACAGCTGCTTTCGGTGTGTGCTTCAGAGAGGATTATTATGAGAGCCTTAGGAGTGAAAATATTCCATCTGTTTATAAATATAGTTTCAGACATTTTGTAAAAATTCTAATGTCTCTTTGCTCAGCAGCTCCAGACTCTAAACTATGGATGAGGGTCTTGATATTTTGCAGGAGGCTACCATGGTGCTGAGGTCATATATACCCCTTACATGATGATGATGATGATTATTATTATTAAGATTGATTTAACCCTGATAGCCTGCTGAAACTTTATTTTGTTTTAAAAGTGTGACTTTGATCCCAGTCTTTAGCATAATTTCTATTTTAATATTCATACTTGGTCTGTCTGTAAAGTGCCTGACCTCACTGCTGTGGGTGCAGATGGGGAGCTGAGACTAAGAGTCTGTGTTTTCTATTGTTCTTGGAGTCCTCTTCTTTCAGTGATCTGTCCCATTGATGCAGAAGGTGGAAGGGGAGGAGTGAACAAGGTTGGGAACTGCAGGCAGAGAACTTGCTCAGCACCCACAGTTGCACCTAGAGTTGAGAGGAGCTATAATTTAAGTATATAAAGTACTGTAAAATACACGATGTATTGATGTTTCATGTTGGGCACAGAAAACTAATGGACAATTTGGACAATTTTGGCCTTACTCTCTTCTTTCCTCTGCTGTAAGATAGACTCTTAATTCTTGTTCTGCCCTTCAGGACATTGTAAAGATCGGTGCTTGAGAAGCATTTAGACATGACAATGTGAGTAATCTAATGAGGAGTTGGAAGGGATGAATAATTTTATAATCACTGCAGGTTTTGATAGGCATTAAATAAGTTCAAATAACCAATGAGAAAGATGAAATGAAACTTTGAATAATCACCCATTTAGAGGCTGTCCCAGGGGAAGTCCCATGGGGAAGAAAGTATATGAACATGTGAGTAAAGACAATCATACTACATATGCAGAAGAAGAGACTAAAGGTTGCAGAGACAATCTTAATGCTGTCATTTCCTAACCCCTGAAAGAATAAATGTGAATTCTTAATAATATCCTTTTACATACCTTTTTTGTGTGTAATAATGTAAGCATTATGCATAATACTTCTGACATGGCTGGTGAACTGCTGTTGTGCCTGTGTGTCCAGGCTGAATTGCCAGTTGCCATCTTAATTTTCTAGTTGCCTCCTCACAGAAACAGGCTGATGGTAGCACATAGTGATGCTACCCCTGCCTATATCTGCCCTGATGGGCACTGCTGGTAGGAGCTGCTGGAGCCAGTACCCTGAATTAATCTTTCCACAGGAATGAGGAGGCAACATGGGAAATAATTTCTTAAAGAGCTAAATGCCTCAGGCTTCATGGAGATGTTTCAAAGGGACTTTCTCACTGACACCATTTTGTTTGACCACACGGTTCATTTTTTAAGCTATCAAGATGTTTTTAAAAATAAATTTCTAATGCATATTTCTAATTTGTAATATATACTTATTAGGCTTGCCATGTCATGCATTTTAATTGTGAGTTCTAACTGACTGGTTTAACGATACTTTGCAAAGTAAACTCAACATGTAGGTCATAAGTTCAGAATGAATGAATCCCTGGATGTTTACCAAACACCAAAATTAAATTACATTCTTAATTGTTTTGCAAATACTTTGGCCTAACTAATTAAATAGGAATGACTTTCTGCGTTGCTATAGTGCAAGGAATATTAAAGTCTTTAGGACTCATTTCAAATTAGCAAACTCCACTGCTTTCATTGTACACTATGTGGTCAACTAACACTTCCAAAAAAGGTAGCTCCTGTATGCTCTCAAAACAGACAAACCAAATAATTAATAGCATGATACAACTTCAGTTGTAAGAAATGTCTCGAGAACAATTATTAGACCGAGTGTGTTCAGTCTAATAATTTCCACCCACGTGCCCCGAGGCTCTTGGGGAGTGTTCTAGAGTGTCCTAATGACTTCCCAGACTGGAAAGAATATGTATGAATAAATATTTTCCCTTTGTTTTTTCCCCTGATTCTTTACAAGTTCAGTGGGACGTGGACCCTGGTGTACATAGGTGGAAAGGTTGTTCAAAAAGTAAGTTTTACTGTTTGCACTGAAACAGCTGAGGTTTTATTGCAACTTGATTTCTTCCAGGCATAAACCTCAGCTTCATGTACTAGTTCCCTGTCTTCAAGAAGTGTGTTTCCCTCTCCAGGTTAACAGTTTCTTTGCTCCGGAGTAATAAGGGCAGGGCTGACAACAGGGAGAGTCAGGCAGGGTGAGCCAGGCCATTCTGCAAAGGTTTCTGAAACCTTGGATTTGTCTATTTTTGGCAGAGAGCAAGAGCAGAGCGAGCTGAGTATTCTCTCCGTGGTCTGTGATACTGAGCAAACGGCTTGCTTCTTCTGGACTGCATATGGTTTTTTGGTAGAAGAAGACTCTTCCATACCATTGTGTTATGCTAGAAAGGATTACAATAATAACCTAAGAAATCATGCAAGTTTGCCTTGTACAACCAGCTGTGGATAGAAGGAAGTTTTAGACAGAATAAGTTTTGGGTCTGTTAACTTTATGTATATCCTTGTAATTTATCATAAACCTATGTATATCTAATGTATTCTTCTTACAAAGGGATGATGCAGAGACATCAAGATTTTTAAGGGTCCTTCTGTCTCCTCAACGAATCATTTGCCCCTCCAGGAGGCATCTTTATTCATTTGCTGGTTTCATCCAAGTCCTTGCAGTCAGTGTTGCTAGTGCCTAACAAGAGTGTTGTGAGCCATGCAAGGCACTGACAAATCTAACCTATTCTTGAAACTGGGGGAGAAAACTTAATTTAAGTTAAAATTGTTTCCATATACTCTGCTACTGGGATAAACACAGCCTTTGTAGGTCAGGATAATATCCTTGAATCCTCCCTGGGTCATTTTCAAACATTTTTCAGCTTTTTCTGCAAGGCAAATTAAAAATGCAGAAGATGAAGAAAAGAAAAAAAACCTAGTGTTTTGCATTGTTCTCAGAGATAGCAATTATTAAAATGTTAGTCCTGAAAACCATTGAGCTACGCAGGGAAAAAAGTCGTGACTCTCTGCTAGGTTTCAGGAGAAGTGGTCATGTGTGAAGCAGCTGATGACATCAACCATTAAAGCAGAAAATGGTTCTTCTACAGCTGTCTGAACCAGAAAAAAACCCCAGTCTGCTAAATCTTCTCAGAAGTTTAAAGGGATTCTGCTCTATTTAGTTAGCTGATATTCCAGCGAGTGGCTGGGACGTTGATCCAGGAAGGTGGACTAATGCGTGGCGTTTTCTAGTTCATTTATATGTTTTTTCTGCTTATATGTCCTGGTTGAACACTCTTGGGAAACTATATAAAATTCTGAGAAATTAAATGATCATAGCCAGTTATGTAAGCAAGTATATTCTAAGTATAAATGCCTGAATAAGAAGATTTTACTGAAAATGTTCAGTGTCTGAAATTCCAACACAAATTTAGGTTTAGGAAGTTATTTCTGGTAACATGATTTTACCTTTACCTTAGAACAGAAGTGAATATCTTCAAAATAATGTTGTCTTTCCAGAAAGGCAAAAAAATCCACCCCCCCCGCCCCAAACCAAATGAGGGCAGCAAGTGTCTTTCAAGGTGAAATTTTCAAACTCTGTCAGAACAACAGTTTTGCTAAGGAATGAGGTATTTGTCCAGTCATACACAGATCAGAGGTAATTGGTCTTGTAAGACTCTTTGTGCATGCTGGAATACTCTGACAAGCACATATTCAACATGTTACATTGGAATGGGCTGCAGGAAACTTAAAACTACCAGTTTTGAAGTTGTGTGTAAAACAAAGGATCTATGAAATTCCTTAAAGACCAGTGAAACTAATCTCTAAGAAGAGGAACACAGCGAAGAAAACAAACCCAGAATGTACACAAAATAACACTGTGTTTAAGTGGAAGTACACTGTTAAGCATATTTTGTATTTTGCAGAAAGTAAAACAGAGCCCTCTTCAGAGAATTTCTGCCTCTGAACTTATTTTACTTAGAAAATTTGCTCAGAAGATTTCTCTTCACTGAAGAGAATGTATTTTCAGGTTTCTATTAGTGATTTTGAATATTTACTTCCTGTTCCTACTAGCAGCTCTCAAACAAAGAGATTTCTCAAGTGATAGCTAAATAAATCCCATATTCAGTCTTGCTGAGAATCTTTGTTGTAAACAAAAATTTGTGGTTTATTGGTGTCAGTTGGGAAAGGGTCTTATTGCTCATTGTGTTGCTCATTGTATTTCTTTCTTTTACCACAGCTCTTACTTTTATTGTGCAACTGTAAGTGAAAGCCAATTACTCGATGGAGTGCTGAGACGTTACATTATATTTATGTGAAAAAGCACTTCCAGTGCTTTATGTCATATTTTTATTTGGTGGCAGAACCCCACCTTGTTTTTCACTCACCACAGTACGGCATGAACTTTTCTGTACAAGGGTTCCTTGCAGAGAGGTTGGATCAAACATCTTAAAATATATCTGTTGCTTTAAGAAACTGCACTATTATAAGAAAAGTACATCTGATTTACATCACGTATCTTTTGGAACAGTTTTTGCCAGTATTTTCAGGCAGTGCTTACGCTGCTTCTGTCCAGAATGAAACCTGATATGAACCTGAAGAGAGTTCATATTTAAAAGTTTATAACAAAAAGATCTAACTTTGTTAATAAGAACTACAAAAAAGATAGAGTTCCTTAAAAAGATACAAGAGGACAAACAATTTCAAAGTCCACTCATATTAAATGTGAGAAGAAGTGAAAGAGTCCTGATCTGGGTCTGTCTGCCCTGTAATATGCAATGCCATAACAGCCCGACAACGCTGAGAACTGGAATCACATTTGCAAATTACAGCTCTTTTCCCGGAGGTACTGTTTATCTCTAAATTTCCCTTTGTTGACAAGGTAAACATATACAGTACTTAGAAGTGAGCAATATACAGTACTTAGAAATAAAGCTTCAGTTGCTTTATTTGAGTAACCTCGGAGTTCCAAGGCTCATAGCAGAAGAAACTCAGAGGAATAATATTTTCAGTGATTTTTTTTTTCTTCCAAGGACAGAATATTCCGTGAGGCATACAATGACAGGAATTACTATGCACAGCTTTTTGAGAAGGGTGGTGATTTAAAATACTAAAATGGCTAACCATTTTTAATAGTGCATTCTAATTGCGGTAGCCTCTTTCTCTGTAGCAGGCTCTACTAAGAGATAATTGACCTCTGCATCTGTTAAGCACTCTCACATTTGGCTTGGGAAGCATAATTCACATCACAGCCAATTACCTTGTGATATAGCCTACAAAAAACCCTCAACTATCGGCATAGCTCTGCCGTTTCTTTGCCTTTCTGTCTTCCTTCCTTCTTTCCTTCCTCGCTATAATATTTGGGCTGTCGTATTTGTCAGATGGCCTCTTTGTTCTCTGCCATCTATTCTTTACTGTAGAGATCCAAACAGCAGAAAATAACTGACTCAAAACAACTCCTCTGTTTCAGTGCATAAAGCTAAACAATGATTTACAGTGACATAGAAAATAACTCTCTGTTAAATATTGTTTTTAGTTAGTCTTGTATATAAAGCCTTTCAAACTAGATGCTGAACTGTGTGTGATAAGCAAGTCTGATAAAAGAGATTCTGTGTTGCTTGCTGCTATAGAATTGTCTGTTATTGTGTCAGGTGCTTTTTTATCATGATTTAACCGAAGCCATTCAATTACTCGTGGTTCCTTAATTGGTTCTTTCAGATCTGCTGTACTGCCCATCATGTTGGCACCTGGGCAGCTTACATAAATTAAAACAGTATATTAAGAAAACATGACTCCTTTGGGAACAAAAGTCTCAATAACTAGACCTATGCTTCTCTTATTAAAAATGGCCTGAAGGTCAACTGAAAATCAGGGTGATTAATAGATCTTGTAGAGTCTTGAGGACTTCCAGAGCCTGTTTCCTTACTGAAAACCCTCAACTATCGGACCAGGGTGACCAGAAGCCAGTGAGTGAGAAGAAGTCTCATCCTTGGTTGGGATAAGCCAAGAGATGATCTGACTGGTAAATAGGTCTCAGTCTTACCCTGGTAACTCATAATCAAAACTTCAAGCTGCCTTCACAGGCAGAAGTGGCCATTACAAGACATGTTTGCCACACATCAGGTGGACTCCTGCTGACAAGATCTTGTCTAGGCTGACTCTAGTTGCTCCTGTCCTCACCACTGCTCTTGTCAGAATCTGGGAAGTCACAGAAACGACAACACTGGGTAATTCTGGGTACTGAATTTTCTGGATGTTGAAAGACTTGTGACTCATGACGTCATTAAAACACAGATTGCCAAAAACATTTTAATGCAGATAATCTGATTTGCGAAGATGTTTTTGACACTGAAGAACCAGTGCTGCATACCAGGGGCCTCTCAGCAGCCTCAGCTGAAATCTCCAAAAGTAAAAAACATATTCTCCACATATTTCTGGAAATCAGTGTCCTTCTATGAGCCAGATTTTGTTGTGACTTAGCACCTCTTTGAAACCAGGAACTTAATGAATAACTTGGAGAAGGTGATAGGTTTATGAAGCAATCTCCTATACTCTGGTGTGTTGTGTTAAAAGCATAATATCCAGTGCTATTTTGTAGAGAAGAATTTCAGTGCTCATGCTTCTGAAGTTCTTTCCAGGAATGCATTGATAATATTCTGTGACTGAATACACTTGCAAAGTCTTTAATTTCCTTAATATCTGTGACAAGATAGTTAATAGAGGCTTGACTTTAAAAGGTGGTGTAATATATATTGTATATACTGTATTTATATTATACTAATCCCATGCTCCAGGGCTTCCAATGATTACTTTTGGGAGCTAGAAAGAATTTTTCCTTCTTTGATCCATAATGTGAGTTCTTTTTTCACCTTCCTCTGGGCAATGGAGACAGCTAGGCAGAGATGTATGCTGTATTTTTAGTGGTGTTAAACTCACACGTGTCTGATTGACATATATTGCTCACACAATCAGGATTAAACCATTGATCAGATTTGGGGTCAGGAAAGGATTTTCCTATGGCTGAGACTGACCACCTAAGCGATATTTTTTTAACCTTGTCCTGTACCATGGAACATCACTTGCTGCGTAGCATCTTGTAGAAATTTTACTGGAAAAATCCCTTGCTGATAGATATTGGTAAGAATCTTGATCTCTCTCTTTGTGGCACATTATATGTATGTGCCTTACCTTTTTATGAAAGGACTCAAGTTTGTTGCAGGGTGTAGGGAAGTTTTGCTAGCTGGCTATATGTACCGTAGGTATGGCCTAGGGTATAGATACTCTATGGAGCAGTCTAGGTGATAGACAAAATGACATTTATGATACGGTAGCCCATGACTGCAGTTCTGGACACACTGGTGTGCATAGCCCCTTCAGTTGCTATTTTATTGTGTTTCAAACAAACACATCATAGATGGGCTGGAACCAGACTTGATATTCTGGCACTAGGTTTCCAGCTCCAATCTTTCCTTTAGTTCTGTAGAGAGAAAACCAGGCAACAAATGGGAAGACAAGGGTAGCGGGGATGGAAATCCACTGGCTGGCTGCCTGTGTGCAGCAGTGTTTGGAATGGACACCGAGTGCAGCCGGTTGCGTGGAAAGCAAATTGGCTGGAGAGATATAGAAGGTTTTGTTTGTTTCCATTTCTATTTTGTGTTTAAAAAAATGGCCACGGTTGCTTCTAGGTTACACACAGTGCTCACAGTCCCAAGCCTGATGCCTCATCTGTTTTTTCCTTTCTTCACCTAAAGCTAATAGTAGTGTAAGTGTGGGAAATTGTAGATATGTTTCTGATTTAAATAGAGAGTACAATGTGAACCTATTAGATTAATAGTTATAATGAAACCTGCATGCATTTTTCTTGGCAGTCATTTCAATCACTTCATTGTAAGCAATCCAACTTTCCTGTGTTTCCTCAGCGAAGCATATTTCCAGAGAATTCAGTCTTTCCAAGTGCATTGTCAAGTGCTGATAAATTTTTATGAGCTTCAGCTAGTGGGTGACAGCCACCATGGATATCAGAAATTATAGGAGAGCACTTAATGTGTGCTGCTCCTCCTTTGGAGTACATCTGCTTCAAGTGTCAAATCATGGCTGGTATAATCTTTACTTTTTTCCCTCTGCTGTTGGAGTAATAACTAAAAGTCTCCTCAGAAAACCCAAACAAAGTTTCATTACAATTGTAGACATTTCATCAAAGCTCGTCCTAATATCATAAATTCCAGCAAAAGCTGGGGTGGTCTGGGATGCCAGAACTCTGCATCTCTGCTCAACGCATAAGGCAGTGAAACTAGACAGGGGGAGGCTTTAGCCATTCGTAAGTGACTGTCTCTTGTGCTCAGCTGGGACAGATCACAGAGATTACACCAATCACGATGGGATTGGCCTATCCACTGAGGCCAAAATTAAGTTTTCTTCCCTTTTGACAACAGAGATTATTAATCTGGAAACAGAGAGCCCTTGCTATATGTAGTCCAGAAAAAAAGGGATTTCCACACCTAAGATAACAATGTTTACTCTAACATGCTTTTAAGTGAGGAGAAAAAAAATAATTTACACATTTCTAAGCTAATATAGTTATTGAAAACATGAGAAAAGCAGACTATATTGACAGCCACTGTTTTAATTTTTCTGTTACGTACTTAGCTATAAAGTGGTAAGCATCCCAAGGGAACTTATCTATCTTATATTTTTCATCCTAAGAACCCAACTTTTGTCAAACTGGTGAAATTAAAGCAGAGAAATGATAAAATGGCTTGCCTAAATATCATACAATAGAGAGACAAGTGTCCTGGATTCCAGTCTAGTGGACCATCTAATAGATCAAATCATGTTAGAAGAAGTCCCCAAAATGCACTAGTAATAACTTTTGGAGCTGGAGCTCCAAATTCCTGGTGTAGGTACAGTTTAAACACTCTGTATGGGTAGTCCAGCAGTAATGAGCTAATAGAGGTAACAGGAGAAGAGGGACAGGAATGCCTTGATTCCATAGGATGGAGCTTGCACAGCACCTGCCGTGAGGCTCAGGCAATGGCCATCCTTGTGCTCACGAAACAGAACAGAACACCACTCTAAACAGGGGCTACTGAGCTGGAAAGATGGAAAAGATTTTAGTTGACTGTGGCAAGATGTAGAACAGGGATGATGAAAAAGACATGGGGATCTGGAGTGTGTAATCAAGACTTGGGGTGGGGGGAAGTTGGTAATTAGCAGTAGAAGCAGTTTCTGCATATAAATGTATGGCTTATTTCTATGGTATAATTTACAGTAGAGTTAAAATATCTACTGACAGACTTTAGTATTTGGACTTCCACAAAGTGAATTCTGCACCAACTAACAGTTTTGTCACATCCCTTGTTATAATCTTTGCAGAGCTGAGCACTGTTCACTTAATTTTTGACATATTTCGTTAGAGTATAATGAGCATGTATAGAAAATAAAACATCATTATATGTAACACAGATGTACCAGATTTTATTTTTACATTTCTCTGAGTTATAACACTTATACTACAGTGCCATCTGTAATCCCTGGCAGAGCTGAGGCATTCTACGGATATATAAGAAATGACAGGTACCCTATGACAAACGGCTTACTGCTCAGCACGCTAAGCAAGCTGATGAAAGAAAGAAGGTAGAGTATACGAGCGAACAGGCTGAGCGAGTTAGTGAGGGAGGTAACAAAAAATAGAAAATTAAATTTGCATAGGCATGTATGTCATCTAGGAACGTAACTCAGATTTCAAAAGTGGATTGCGCATCGTTGTCTTCCAGCAGATCTTAGTTTATTGAGCACCACGCTCTCTTCAAAATGAGAAGTTGGCTCTTATACAGATTGTCACTTAGCGGCCTGTGGGGCACACCAAAGGAGGTGCAAGAGGTTCTGGGAAAGCAGGGAAGACATGAGAAAGAACAAGTTCAGCTTTATGTCCATACATTACTTACACCACTGGGTATCAAAAACCCACTGCCTGCTAAGACAGCGAGTTTACTTATACCTTCAGTGTCTCAAAGTATTTTTACTTTTTATAATAGAATTATAGAATGGTTTGGGTTGGAAGGGACCTTAAAGATCACTTGGTGCCTTAAACATACAGTCAAAGAACATCAATGAATAACCATCAGATAACATGAAATAAAGGCCATGAACATAGAAAAGGCACCAGTCAAATGAGGCTATCTGTGCCATTAAGTACTGATCTTTCTTGTCTTAGTGTGTTTGTACCAGTATCTAGAACTCTCTGAAGGCATTACTGAGTCTACCTTAAAATTTTTCCTTCAAGATGTCTAAAAGCAAGAAATTACTTGGCCAGGTTTGTGTACACTCAGACAGAGTCACTGGTTCTAGAAGTGTAGGCATTTACTGCTGATGGAAAACCTTGAGGATTGATGTATTTTTTGGCATTTTTCCCTCAGTGACAAATTGTCCTTTATTCAGTGATTCATTATTCCAGGTGATGAGCTCTTGCCAAAATTTTCAGGCTCAAATAACTAAAGCTAGATACCCAGAAAAAAAGGTTCCTAAATTGTTCACATATAGTTTATATTCCTGACAACAAATGAGATAAATTAAGGAGTACTGCACAAGTGAAGCAATTTTGAAAAGAATTTTATTAAGTCATTTAGATGACAGAATGTAGTTGCTTAAGTTTGAAAATAATGCTTGCAGATTTCACCTGAAGAAGCAAAAATCATAAAAGATACGCATAGGGAGGACAAGTGAATATTTAAATGTTTGAATAAGCTGGAGAGCGATTTGGCAAGGAAAAAATGTAAGCAAGTGGTAAATGATTTATCATTTTCTAGGTAGCACATTTTTTTATAGTTCATTTCCTCCCCAATGTGAAATCTATAAAAAGACTCTTCAAGGAAGTTGTACAGGAGTATGGGGTTTCATTAACATGTTACAATTACCCTGCGGCCATGCCTTGCTGTTGATCACAACACTACCACAACTTCTAAAAATACGAAAACAGAAAAGGGTAACTGTTATGAACAGATTATTTTTCCCCCCTCTTCACACAAAACCCAGGAATTTAAGAAAACAACCCAGACTGTTCATCATAAGTAGACTTTAATTTGTATCTACACTGTGTTCTTCTCACTTCATTAGCCTTAGAATTTGTGACTGAACAGCACTGTTTGGGCAGCCTATTGCCTAGTTGGAGATGTCAGAAGCAATTACTTTCACAGATTTAAGATTTTATCATACAAACTCTCTTTTTAGCTTTCTCAGTGGACAGCACAAGTGAGGCCATTTGTTGAGCATTTCATGGTATCTTATCAATTGCCCAGAGTTTGCATCTCACCGCAGATTCTATCTCACTTAGCATGTGAACAACAAGTGAAGGAGAACCTTAAGTAAATGAAGTTGCCTCTGGTTGCTATTTGAGTGGCTTTCTTGAAACCTGACTGCTTGCCCGAGGCAGGGAAGGGAAGGAGGCAGGAGGTGGGGGTGATGTAAGCAGTATTTAAAACCTTCATAGTTCACACGTTGCTCCTTCAATGGGAAAGACTTCAGACCTGTACTGGAGGTAACTTATGACCAGCTTTTAATGCAGGGAACTGCAATCAGGTTTGTTTCATGTGTAGATGATGGGAAGTATTGTTTTCAGGTATTTAGGTAACAGATTTGGAAGAATAGCTGACAAAGGAGAGCTGGTCTCAACCATGTCTTCAATGGAAGCCATATTATTAAGATTTTAATTTAGATGTGAAGATTGCTAAATGGATTACTAAAAAATTGGGAAAACTTTACTCATGCCACCTCATCCAATGTCACCTTTTGATTCCATACCTCTCTAGAAAAGTATCTGTGACTCTTTCAGTTACACTGGTGGCACTGGTAGAAGTCCAGCAGCAGCTTCTTTTCCATCTTTAGTCCTCCACATTAATTTCAAAGGGAGTATCTAATAATGACTATCGGGGCTAACAAGCTCGTCATGTGTGAGCTAATAGGTTAAAGTTGATGCTTTCCTTATAAACTGGAGTCATGTTTTGTAAGATAATTTTCAGTAATAATTCTTAACAGTGTGTCATACAATTATTATAGAAACAGTTTTTTGCCATGAAATGTGTATTACAGGAATGGTGCATATTTTAATATCTTTGAACAGTGGGATGGACAAAGATTTCTTCCAGCTGCTGTATTAAAAAAAAATCTATTTCTAGAAATAAGAGTATTGCTCTTCTTATTTACCTATAGGTCTGGAAAATTATCATTCATTAAAATCTTAAAGAATTAGGTTACCACCCTGTTTTTAGCATATATGTTTTCCTCCAATTATAGTACTATTTGTACATTTTTGTCTGACAGTAATATCACACATTTACATGTATTCATAAGGCCTCTTGTTCACACATTGTCCATGAGCAGTTTTATAAGATATTTTTCTTTGCTAAGCTGTTTTATGTGAACAAATTTCAGTCTTAGACTGAAAGGAAGGATTTGCAACTTTGGTATTCTTTGAATAGTATTTAGTAACAGTGGATATCTGAGGTTTTGATTTTTCTTGTTCTTGCTGTTCTATTTTGTGGCTGAGGGCCTAATCTTCATATTCCTGATTTAAACTGTAATAAGTTTTGGTTAAGTATGGCTAACAAATGGGTGATTAATTATTAACTTACAATCCCATTGCCTGAAAGCCAAGTACTACTTGGCACCCCAAGTATTGTTTTTTGTTAATTTTATTCTTATCTGATAAATCTGACCCAATGTCATCATACTTAAGAAAGCACTGAAAGACCTGAAGCCAAAAGCGAGCCTATCCTTGGACAAAAACATACTTATGCTAAAGCCATTTGTTTAAAAAACATTTAAACTTATGAGTTCAATCATAATAAACCAATGTCCTTCAGAAAGTCATTGAAGTTCTCCACGGTTACACAAACAGAGTAGATTCTGATTCTGCAATCAGATATATGTCTGCTTAAAGGAACAGTGACTCTAAGCAGCATTCTCAGGGTGTCAGAGCCTTCTCAAAAACTTGCAGGTGATTTTACCAACCTTCTCCTCAAAATGCAAATTATGATATAATCTCAGAAAATATCTGTAATTTCACCATTTGATAGTGTCCCCCAGAATTTGTTCCATCCCTCCTCAAAACCTCTTTTTCCACCTCATTTTAAAAGTGAAAATATTAATCCCATCACCTCAAATCTTGTTACCTTTTTCCTACAGGAATTCTACCTTTCTCTGGGGATCTGAGTACCCTTTTTCTCCACAAACTGCTTCTAATTTAGGACTGAGGAATTGCTGGAGATGGCCTCTCTCCAGACAAAAGGTGAAGGTATACCTGGCCAAGCAAGGTATACAGCCCAATCGAAGGTCATTTGTCCTTTTCCCCCAAAACATTTTATGGATTAACCTCAGGCAACTTCCCTGGGTTGTTTTTTTTTTTTTTTTTTTTTTTGAATTAGCAGAAGTACTAGAGGTAAGAGTTAACAGAAGAGGTAGAGTACAGGGGGTAGGTGAGGCTGCCACTCCAGATGTAGAGTAGGCACTTGGGAGGACATCCCTGTCTCTGCACATGGAGGAGAATGGCCCAGGGCCATGGCCAAGGAGGAAATGCTAGTGCTCAGTTCAGTCCCCTCCATGTAACTGCTTTCTGTAAAGGTTCCTTACACAAACAGCATTGCTCCAGTTCGTCTGATCTGTATAAGATTTGGTGGATTTCTTTGTTGCTGTTAGTTTATGGTGTCACGTGAAGCCATGCTTTATCTTTAGGTATAAATGGGTAGAGTGAAAAGTTACACTCAACGCTGTTGTTCTTAAACAGAAAAAAATATTTGCAAAACAGGAGGTGAAAATTTCCATGTGTGCACAAATTTATTTGCTAGCCAAAAGCACAAACAGAATTCCCACCCTAAGTTGTCATGCTAAATCTAACCTTTTGCTTTTTCCAATGTTTTCTCTCATACCTAACATGTACCAGAAGGAACCACCCATGGGTGGTTCGCTGAGGATTCTCTAAAGACGGAAATTACTCATCAGCAACCACCCTAAAGAATTAAAGTCATTCTCTTCTATTCTCCCTATTAGATTTGCCTATGCTGCAGAGCTAACCAACTTTGAGTGCAAAGAATAATAATAAATAATTCCCTTTCCTTCAGCAAAACAACTTAATTTAATTTGACCAGCCACGGGAAAAAAAAGAAAAAGAAAAAAACCCAAAGAAATAATCCCTTCAAGCAAAACATCACTCTCCTGCCAAACTGTGTTTCCCGAAGTGTCACGACCGAAGGCCAAAGCTAATGCTGCCTTCTCAGTCATGTAATGGCAAAGCAGGGAGTCCAGGTTGCAAACGGGTCACCCAGAGCAAGGAGCTTCTTCTCATCCCAATAGGCACAACACACATGCAATATTTAAATGGCAAATGCAATATTTAAATGGCAAACCAGATAAGGCATCCCTCTTGTTATAATTACATTTTGACCTTTTCCGAGTTGCATAATATTAGAGTAATTGTATAATCGGTCTCATTTCTTCCGTGCTCTCCCTTGAAAGAACTCAACCGTCAGCCATTCTCACCCTCTTGTAAGCCCTTCAGAAAGCTCAAGTTCAGAAGTCTCCTTGAAGGCAAAAGCTATTTCAAACCACCCACCCATTGGCTTTATCTCCTTCTCTCACTTTCAACTGGTTCTTGCCCTTATTTGATATAATACGCTTTCCTTCCCTATGACAAATTTATGCTACTTAAAATTGACTTTTTCTGAGTGCTATGAATACAACATGCAAAAGTGGTGAAACATTTGAAAGATTTAGATCTCTGAACCTTTAAAATTGCTTCCTGATTAGCAGGTAACCTGCTTCAGACTAGCTCTCTGCTTCTACAGCTGCTCCATTTCCTTCAATATTTTTTAGTTGCAGTTTTGACAAGTTCTGATATAATGACTATCTGCATGTATTGTGATTTGAACCTGTGGATAATCAAATTGTGTGTAACAAAACAGCAGGGTTTTTTGTTTGTTTCAAGGCTATTTGCTTTGAATTCTATGCCTTGAATATTTGTGCTGTAGCTTTGGCCATGGCTCTGTTATAATTATTTCAGACATTTAGTTAGCCATTTGAGAGATTGGCTGTAACCAAGAGGAATATTTTCAAGGACGCTTCTAAAGCAAATAACCAAAAAGGACTTCTTAGGTGCTTTGATGTCCTTTGTTTTTCAGACATTTGCACTGACATATTTTCCTATATAATTATCACAATCACAAACAAGATCTGATCAAAGCATCCAGCTGTTTATGAAGGTTGAAACTTTTAACTTTTCATTTTTGGTTTTAGAGATTTTATGCTTATGGTTTTAAAAGCACTTGGGGAAGCCCTAGTTGGCAGGTGCATATACATTTGAGTGTCTCTGATATAGTCAATTTTTGTGGTTTTTATGTGCAGAGCAGGTACTGGATCTACCTTCCACGTTAATATTATTGCACTGGGGTGTGTAAATATCAAAAAGTCAAAGCACTGCTATAATTTTTAACCACTGTATTATGTTAAGTCAATAGGAAGGAAAGCTGTATCACAGCTGAAGACAACGGTAATTTCTCCTACATTATTTCACAGTAGAAGTAAATATCATACTCATACTTGATTGACACATCTTCTGGCACATAGACGTAAGAAAACAGGATGCATAAAAGTGGTGCCCAACCCTGTGGTCAGACAGCCCATGTACTTTGTTCCTGTACTGGGGAGGGCAGCACACTGCAGCCCATGATGCACTTCCCAAGCTTGTATAGAGTCACCACCGCACACATAGAATCGTAGAATAGTGAATATAGCACACAGAATGGCACATGCAGTGCTCCTTACTGATCCCTGCTCCTGGATGGCTCCAGCAAGGAGAGCAGTGACAGTCTGGGGTAGTCCTCAGAATGTTTCACACCTGCTCTTGGCACTCCTCTATTTCCTGGATGTTTGTTATTCTTGCACAAGGCTGTGGTATAGATGATTGCTTTCTTGATAGTGGATAGCTCCAGGTCTACGTCTTTCGCAGAAATGTGCTTTCTTCCCATGCCCATGTCACAGTCCTGAGGCTAGATGTGGGTCCTCACATGGTGGAAGGACTGCAGGGGCCACCCTTAGCAAAGGTGAAGGCTGCACCTGCCTGCCCGTAGCTCTCACTCATCAGCAGGTCGACATCGTTACCTGTTTCCAGAACTATCGTAATCTGTGAAACCAGTCCTGCAACTACGTGGATGTGCACACAGATCCTTTGCTTAGGCTGTGCTCCAAGAGTGCTACCAGGATGGTGTTTCTCATCAGGTGGCCTGTCCATGTCAAAAAATTTGTGTTCTTGGCGTTACAATCATTCTTCCCATTATCACAACTGTTTCAGTACTTTCTCTACTCCTCAACTAGTTGCTTGTTGCTGGTCTTCATCTAATCTTCCCATCTTTCTTCTGCTCAGAACCTTGTTTCAATGACTTTCATAATCAATATAAAAGGAGCAACAAACTTGTCATTTATTTTTGTGCCCATGTATATTATTAGCCTCCCATCCTATTAAGTGCATTCTTTATATGAAATTTAATTTAGCTGCTGCAGCTGTACGCATTCTTATTGCTTAAAATAAATATATTAAGAGGTGGAGAAAATGGTCAGGTATCCAAGGAAAGTGCTTGCACTTGTGCTTGTTGCTGACATTTGCAGTGGTCTTTAAGAGGCCTGGGTTTTTGTAGTATCTTTCTGCAGGATAAGATGACCTAAGAATCTATTTCAGTCTCTAATTTCTATAATTAAATGGAGGTATCTGGTAAAACTGAGGTGGAACTTCAAGTTCCCATTGCATTTTCCAAAGGGAATAGGAGATAACCTGAGTGTCTTAAGCTATGTTACAGTCACGTCATCAGAGCTGGAGATGAGCCAGTGCTAAGGTCTGTGTGGCAGCTGCCATGACCCAAGCAAGTTCTCTTAAAGCTCTAGTGGGCTGCTGTTTAAGAGAGCAGGTTTAAGAGAACAACTTCCATGGACCTAAAAGTTTATAAGCTTACGTTTCATGTTGAATGTAAGTGGAATATGCATGGCTTACAACAATGTTGGTATGGAGCAGATATTTCAGATATAGGACCTCTATCTGTATTTGCATAGTTTGCACATTGTTCTTTGGTATCATCAAGCAAACAAATAAGTAAGAAGCAACATATTTTGATTTTTCCCTACAAACTTGCTGCATGATGCTGAACTTATTCTTAAGTGCACTTTACAACCGCACTTGAAGAGAAAAGAGACTTTAAATTGGCAGGGTATAGATTCCTGTCAATACCTCTTGAGTAAAAAGCTTCATGAGCAAGTATAGCATTGATGTAGCTTTCATTTACAGATATGATTAAAAATAGTGTGGCCAGGGAGAATCACTAGGGGAGTGATTGTACTTCTGTGTTCGGCACTGGTGAAGCCCCACCTCGAGTAATGTGTCCAGTTTTGTGCCCCTCGCTACAAGACACACATTGAGGGGCTGGAGCGGGTCCAGGCAAGAGCAATGAAGCTGGTGAGGGGTCTGGAGCACAAGTGTTATGAGGAGAGGCTGAGGGAGCTGGGGGTGTTCAGCCTGGAGAAAAGGAGGCTGAGGGGAGACCTTCTCGCTCTCTCCAACTCCCTGAAAGGAGGGTGTAGCCAGGAGGGGTCGGTCTCTTCTCCCAGGTCACAGGTGATGGGACAAGAGGAAATGGCCTCAAGTTGTGTCAGGGGATGTTTAGATTGGATACTAGGAAAAAATTCTTCACTGGAGATGTTATTAAGCATTGGAATGGGCTGCCCAGGGAAGTGGTTGAGTTGCCATCCCTGGAGGTATTTAAAAGATGTGTACGTGTGGCACTTTGGAACAGGATTTAGTGGTGGACTTGGGATTGTTATGTTAATGGTTGGACCTGATGACCTTAAAGGTTTCTTCCAACCAAAATGATTCTATGAGTCTATGATATGCTTCTGTTGGAGTTCCACCATATATGCTCTGATTGGCTTTCTCCTACCTCTTTCCACTTGAAAGCTTTCCTCTTACCTCTTATTCTTGTGAAAATTGCTACCCTTTCTAGTGCTAATGATAATAAAGAAGATCTGGGACGTGACTAGGTTGCTATGTCCTATTGCTTCAGTGATCTGCCTAATGATGTGGGGTTCAGTGGCAGAAAAGCCCCAGATAACGTAGTGTCTGTGTGGACCTCTCTGTCTATGCCTTGAACTCAGAGCATACAGTGTAAACCACTTTTTTTCTCCACTTTTTATATACAGGATGAGTTATGCTGGGAATTTGGCTCCACAGGTTGGTTCTTGCTGTGGGGATGTAGCATCCTGCACACTTCAAGAGTTAAAATAAATTGTAGTTTTTCAGTGTTGAGGAAAAAAAGCAGATAGAGAGATGTGGGGAAAGAAGTGATATGCTCTGGATAGGCACCCAAATGATACACATAGGGAGTGGTTATATTTGAAGCTTAGGGTGACAAAGTAAAGAAAGATATTTCACACTGCCCTGTTGTATGTGGGGCAGTGTAATCCATCAGCTACTTTGATAAGCTTCACCAGTTTTTTGGAGACTGCCATGTGATGATCTCATGAGCTGAATCAATTGAGGCATTCCAAACAAATGTCCTCTGAAATGCCCAAATGATGTATACGAAGAAATGATTGTTATGTTTGTGTCTAGAGATCAATGCATTTTTCTTCATTTGCATTATGTTGTGACACTGCTGCAGCTTCTGGAGTTGCATTTCAGTAGGACTTGCTGTTGATTTATTTTTAATTTGATCTTAATCAGCTCTGTGTTTCTATACCCTTTCTTTTTGTCATTTTATTTACTTAAGTATCAGCAGAGTTCCTCAATAAGAGGCTTGGAAAGAGAAAGCTCACATTGTCTGGCTTCAGTAACCATCAGCTGTATTACCACATGCACATCTATCAAGATTAGCTGCTTTTCCAGTACATAAAATCCATTTATGTAACAAGAAAATCAAATAAACACCACTGTGTTTTCTTAAAATCTCTAGTGTCCATGCCTTTCTTTGGCCCCATAAAAATGATTTCTGGGAATTTAACAGCATAAAGTTTAGCTGTTTTGTTAAAGTCTCAAGTGAACTGAATAAAAAACTGGACCTGTCAATATCCTGTCCGAAAAGGGAAAATAGGTGAGGTTGCCTTTTGTTTGAACAATGGGAATTTAAGTAAACGCTTTGTTATTTCAGTATCATTTTACATCTGATACATAGACACTTGCCTGGTGCTCTCACCAATGAAAACACATTAGTCTCCTCCCATTGTCCTGGTGCAGAGGTGTGTGGTGGTCTCCCATTTGGGTCACAGCCACTGCTCATTTATGTGTTCCTCCAAAGGGTGCTGGTTGTCCAAGAGACCCTCAGGAGGCGACTCAGTGATCTATCACAGTCCAAAAGTATGAACCGAGCAGAGAATATAGCCAATTTCAGAGCAGAGGACAAACCTGGGAGCTGTGTCAGACCTGTGGCTGGAGACCACACAGATCACCGGGCTCATGATGGACGCAGTGTCCGGCCCTCACCCCAGGGAGAGCCATGGAACTGTGTCAAGGTGAGCTCAGAGTGGACAGGGCCACAGCTGAGACCGCGGGCATCTCCACAGAGGAGGTAACAGGGTCCCTTTCTGAACAGTGAGTTTTGGATGGAGTGTCCTGCATGCTCCCTTCTCTGAGATGTTGTAGGGTGACCTCAGGGCAAGACACTAGAGATACAGCTGAGTGGGGCAGCTTCCTCAGGCCCCTAGACCTGGCAAATATTGACAGAAGTAAGTCTAAGATCTCAATAGTCATCTCTATAGAGGGGTACCCTCCTTTCCCTACCCCAATTTCTCTTCCTCCTCTTCTCCATTAACCTTTCATAGAGTCATAGAATCATAGAATGGCTCAGGTTGGAAGGGACCTTAAAGATCATCGAGTTCCAACTCCCTCTGCCATGGGCAGGGACACCTCCCGTTAGACCAGGTTGTTCAAAGCCCCATCCAACCTGGCCTCGGACACCTCCAGGGATGGGGCATCCTTTCCTGTGCCCAGGATCCTGCCAGTTTGCAGCGCCTCTAGCGGAGCAGCTTCCAGGGTTCCTGGAGTCCCTCAGACCACAACAACCGTCTATGGCAGCAGGAAGTTTTCTGTTCTGCCCCCGCCGGTTTTCAGAGAAGGGCAGTCCTAGGGAAGGTTGCAGCAGGTCCCCAGGGAGTAAGAGTGTTCCTGCTTCTTATGTTTTATTTACTTTGAGCAGATTCATACCCTGCATGAGAAAATTTCCTAGTAAAGTATGAAGACGGTCATTTCAGAGTGGAAGCCAAGTGCCAAGACAGGCTTTTAAGGCTAAAGAATACTGTGCAGGATTTAGTTTAGGGCGGTTTCTGATTAACAGTTCATCACTATTATGTCTGGATCACAGCACTGGCAGTTTTATATAGTTTGTCAAATCAGCTGTTTGGATAGTGTGCTCATTATCCAAAGGTAAAAGAAATGAGGGGAAAAACGACTGAAGAATTCCTTTTTACACTTTTTTTGCTCTGGCTGATTATGTTCCTTTATTGTGAATAGATCCTTTTTAAAATTAACTAGGCTTTCTCAGTAGATTCTCTGTTAGCAGCAGCAGAAGTGGACCAAATTTTTAACTATTTCCTTAGATTTATGGTTATCTGGAGTGCAAGGAAACATAGTATGAATGCATGGAATTTTTTATGCCAGTCTTTTCATAATTTGATCCATAAATAAATAACATTTGATTCTCTAGTTCTGATTTCCCAATCCACCAGTATCCTTCATCTTCTTTTCCCAGTGGAAGTCAATGATATTCACTGTGGCATGCTTTTTTTTGGGGTGGTATTTCTACATGGGAACCAGGAGATGTGAGTGTGTGTGGGGAGGGGGATGACAGCCACCAAAACTGGGAAATGCTCCTGGACCCCATAGAGCAGGCATAGGTTATGTCAATATTGTGCCATGGGTCACAGTTTAAGGCATTTCCCAGAAATTAGTCAGAAATTATTCTATTCAGGTCAGCTCCAGTGCTGGGGAGGCATGAGAGAGGATTTTTTTAGAATTTTCAGGGCAAACCCTCTACATGTTCCCTTACATGGATTTCAGTTTTGGAACCTCTTCCTTGAGAAAACACATGAGCAAATATACGTGTCTGTGAAAGGAGGTTTGGGGGTCACACCTGAATTCAGGAGGTTTGGGGGTCACACCTGAATTCAGGAGGTTTGTTTAAAGAGGAACGCAGTTCCTTCTTCACTGAGCATTCACCGAGTGTGTGCAAGGCATGGATGTGTTGGGAGCACAATTTTCATGATCCCATAGCGAATAGCGTTGATTTGAGGAAGGACCAGGGACATTTTAAATTGGAAGAGAAGAGATTTAGATTAGATACCAGAATGAAATTTTTTACTGTGAGGGTGGTGAGGCACTGGAAGAAGTTGTCCAGGGAAGTTGTGGCTGCCCCATCCCTGGAGGGATTCAAGGCCAGACTGGATGGGGCTTGGAGCAACCTGGTCTGGTGGGAGGTGTCCCTGCCCATGGCAGGGGGTTGGAACTGGATGATCTTTAAGGTTCCTTCCAACTCTAACCATTCTATGATTCTATAGGGTGTTTCAAGGTGAAGCCAAAGAATGCTGTACTGTCTTCTGGGAATGTAAATTTTTGCAATGTACTGTATTCAGATCTAGTTAAGGTTGTAAATCATTCATTTTCACTAGCACTAAATTCACCTACAAATTTTTAAAAGTACCTCTCATTTTTAATGAGTGTTGTGTCACAGAGGAAAGTTGAAGACATGACAAATGCTTGGGCTAAACACCTCCTTTGGAGTAGTTGATTTAGGTGAAATATCTCAGGAATGTTAATCCTTTTAGTTTTAGTCATGTTTACAACTAGCCATTTTAAAGTGGTATATGTAAAAATTCAGATATCACTAAGCATGTTATATCTGTGAAAGGATGTTGAGTAATTTGTCAGGTTTTTACCCACCATACTCTTAAGCTTTCATCATTGTAGGATTTTTCCAGGCTTGCAATATTTCACGTATGGGGTGGCCTCCTTCAGAAAGCCTTGCAAACTGCAGCTCGCGGGTAGTGCAATCTGAGACCATCCTTCTAGGCTTTTGTTTACTCTGCACATCCACGAATAAATCCTCCACAAGCTCTTGTTTACAGTTTGAGGAAAGCTGGTGTGTGAAGATAGCATGGCCACGCAACCCGTGGTACCGCTGCCCCTTTTAACTGCAGGCTGGAGCAATCTGTGTCAAGCCTCCCTGTAGGATGGTGGACATCAAAATGCAGCAGTAAAAAGACAGTATGTGGGCACTTAAGAAGTCAAGGATTTAAAGAAGCAACCAAATCAATCGGACCTTGACCTAAGGGGTCTGAAAACACACAGGCTTCAGGGAATTTTGCTTGATAGGTACATCCTAGAGTGTAGCTGGGATCTTCTACGTTTGGTTGGTGGAAAGATTTTATATGTTTCTAGAAAGCAGTTTTTGTATGTGTTTCCAGGCTGATGGCCTCCCTTTGTATTGCTGCGTGGAAAGAGATACATGCTGTTTGGAAAATAGGGATGAATAATCTCTTTTCTCATTTCTGGGCCTGCATTGTTATGGGAACAGTAATGGCTGGAGTAGTTTACTTCAAATCATTACTCCAGTTTCACCAGTGTATTAGAATTTCTTAGAATCCTTTGGCTCTAGGAAAAAAAAAAAAAAAAGAAAAAAGCTGAAATAATCTTGAAGTTGAGCTTATTCAAGTCTTTATGACTTCCTGGCTTCATCCAGGCTGTTAAATACCATGGGAGAAATCTTAGTATGTCTGATACTTTTGATTTTGGCACTGTTCCAAACTGGAAAATTCAGGAGCACCTGCAAAAACTAATAGAGTTTGAGTTTCAATTTGTCTCTATTTTGTGTGAAAGGCTTTGGTAGAGTTGTGTTCAATCTGAAATGCTTTCCTCTTTATTTTACTGAACTTAAAATGCAGACGTGAACATAAATGTGTGATGCTGCCTGGTTTAGACGTTCTCTCTGAAGAAGCCACATTATTTTGGGCTGGTATTGAAATATTCATAGCACCGTACTTCTGTTTATTTGGATTATTTCTTACTGTGTCTGAGATTGTCCATCTGAATTTAATATTTAGGTTAAATTGCTAGATAGAGGCTCATAATATGTAGATATGCATTTTTTCTTGGAGACTGTTGTTTTCTTTTTAATTAAAAATGAAATCCACTGAATAGTATTCATCGCACCTAGATTTTTGCAATGTAAACATGCATACTGTCTTGAGATCTGTGGCAAGAAATAGTTTTTCCCAGAGGGCAATTTACTTGGCTGGTGTGGATGCTTACCTTGGGAGGTGATGCATGCTTTAGATGTTGCTATTTATTTCAGTGGATTGTAAAACACTCCAGATTACTTGCTTAGACCAGTACTTCATAGATGTCTTCATAGTCATAGATGTCTAAAGTCCTATCAGTCCTACCTTAAAGCTCTTCTATTTGCATGGAAACCAGCACAGGACTGGAGTGAAGGGTTTGTTAAAGGGTTTGTCAGTTCCAGCATTATTTTGCTGAAATTGATTAAGTTTTTCCATGTGTGTATTAAGGATAATATAACAATAATTAGGGAAGAACATTGTGAAATAGGTCCTCTGCAGGTACAAAGGACATAGCTCTTAGTAACAGGAATTTTCTTTTGCAAAACTGTAGACAAAAATGAAATGTAATTGTATATAACATCTATTAAAATCCCATATATAAAAAGATACAGCACAGGGAAAAAGAACCAAACATGCAGATGTGGCCTAGACTAAACCCCAAGTGAAGTAAGTTTGAAAACTGAGAAGTCAACGGTGGATTCAAAAATTTATTCAGTCGTGATATGTTTGTAATTATTTTTGCACTCAGATCAGCTTAAAGGAAAGCTGAATTCGGGTCTGAAGTCTTCCTCTAGGTGATCTCTGAAATAATCAGTGACTTTTTTCCATAACTTCAGTCCGCCGTTCCTTGTGCAGAGCAACTCTCCAGTAACTTCCTGCAAAATTTCAGAGGTCACCGAGAGGCGAAGTGACTTTATAAATTGGAATCTGGCACTTCATACTTCCAGGCTGATTTTACTGGCATAACACTACAAAACCATACAAGTCCCCCTTGCTTACCCGTAAAGCATCAGCCAGGGAAGATGACTGATATTTTGCCAGTATAAATGCAATTATTCACCTAGTTTTTAATATATCAATAAGAATTAGCAAGCAGGGTACTCTCATGTTCATTGGAAACCCTTCTTCTAAGCTGTTCTTCAAGAGGATAAATACGTGCAGCCTGCCTTTCAACTACTCCACAATTGCATTTATTACGTCTCAAGGAGGAGACATTTGGCACTTAATTTGCAAAAAGCATTTTGTCTGAGTTATGTCATGTTTATTATAATAGTAACATTCTCCTTTAGGTTCGCGAGGCAGATTCACAGCGTAATTTGATGGTGGAATTTCCGGCAGCAGCTCACATTGAGTGTTTCTCCTCTTCTTTTCCTGGTGTTTCTCACACTCCGGAGTTAAAAGGCAAGTTTTGAAAGTCGATCCGTGTGGCACGCCTGTGCTTAGCAGGGAAATGGGATTCCTTCTTCACTGCGCATTCCATAATTACCTAAGTATGCACAAAACATGAGCGTGCCTTGGGCCCACTGGCATGTTAGCGGGTGGTTGATAGGTAACCTGAATTGATGTGTGAGATTGGACTGTACTAATTGAACGGATCACATAATTAATTGGAACAGGAGTGAATAGTTTGCATTGCCTGTATTTGGAATTTGTAAATTTGCTCCGGATATTTTTGGATGGATAATTTTCAAGCTATGTGCTGTTTGTAGACTGTCAGTTTTAACTACTCACTTTTCAGGGCTTGCAGATAAATCATGAGGTTCAGTTTTTGCTCTTGCATTGGATGAACGAAGCCTTTTAATCAATGAACAATGTTTTCTGGATAATGCACATTGGGTATGAAGTTTTGAAGATTTGGGGATATTTTTTTAATGAAATAATCACTTCAATATTGGTGTATAATACATATTATAAGTACAAACCCTGTGTACTGAACTCAAGCTGTGTGCTAGATAAAGCGTTTTGTGGATCTTTTTCCATCATTCAGCTTTAATTAATATACCTACATCTTGATAATGATTGTATATGTCAAAAATCCATTAGAGTTAAAGATCATCTACCATGCATGAAATATGTTTGTGAAGCTCTTCTTTTCATGTTACAGAGTATGTGGGAAATGGATACTAAGCCCTTAAACACTGACGTGCAATAACCATCTCAATATGGCTCTGGAAAATGTGTCAGATGGAACAAGTAATTAGTAAGTGGCATGAACAAAGAGAAATCACTCCTAGTTAAGTAGAATATTGTAAATAATGGATTTTATTCAAACAAGCAAAGATCTGAATTACTATAAATTCAATATCAATTATTCATTTAATTTAATATTTTATTCCATCCCTCATAAACATTTACATTAGAACAGCAGTGAGCATACCCTAGAGATTCAGACTAAGCAAACAAGCTCCCCTCCTGCTTCCTAGGCTTCCAGCCTGACTGTCCATCACCACCTAAGCCCGGTACCAAATGAGTTTGACAATTGTGTCACTTGCCGAAGCTCCGGGTAGTGCCGAGCTGCTCCATCATGCAGGGGAGCCAAAGGAACACCTGAAACTCTGATGCCTGGCTTAGGGTGGGATTCCAGGCATAACAGTCTCATTTAGATGGCAGGTTTGTCTAGTGGCGAAGCAGTGTGAGCCGAGTCAGGTAAGCACCTCTCTATGACAGTTTGGAGGAACCAGACTGAGGGACTACTGACTTACAGGAGTTTTGCTGTAAGAGAAAAGTGGCTGACTGACAGCGCGGGGCAAGGACGTCTTCTCCTCGTTTAGGGCAAAAGGGTCTAGGGTTAGATGAAGCCCTTTCACAGGCTCACTGTGGGTGGGTGAAATGCTGCCAGGAAGGAAAGGTCCCTCAACTTTTATACTTACTTTCCCACCCTTGCCCGAGCCCTAGTTTGAGAGGATTGACTCTGAGGACGTGCAGGTGGTTTGCTTTTTGTGGCTTCATGTTTCCATCACTATGTCCACATTGCAGGTTGCATCTCAGACTAGAAATACCCAAGGCAGCTTAATATAACCTCCCTTAGCACTGGAAGGCACGCAAGCCATGACAGAATGGACATCCACAAAGCCTGATTTATTCTGCTTCTTATTTAAGGCTAGTTAGAGTATTCCTGAACAGTAATTCAATCAGCTGGCTGTGTGGATATACTGCCAACCAGGGTATTAAGTCATGGCTATTGTCATAGCCATGCTGTGCGACACCTACGTATATGCTGTAAGAAATGGACTTAGGCAATATATTCGTATCTCATGGGTCATTAAACAGGCAGCATGTATCAACAAGCTTCCACGAGTATCAACTAGGATTAGAATTTAGGTAACGCTGAATATCATACTCCACTTCACTTAAACTTTTCCTGACGAATATGGAGCACTTTTGTAGGGATGTAATTTCTGATTTTAATACTGTCTTATTTAGCCAATTTTTTTTGTTTCAAGTTTTCAAACTTCTGATTTCTGTTTTAATACATGTGATATAGCGCAAAATAAAAATAAATGGAACTGGAGGAGCAACTGTCTTGAGTGAAATCCTGGACCAAACATCCTGAGAATAAGAGAGTGCAAGCTTCTGGCAATCTTACAGAATGACGTTATTATAAAGTGCCTATTCCAGAAGAAGTAGCTGAATTAGCTGGACAAGCTACTTGATGCCTCACTGTTTGACCTCTGTGACTGAGGGCCAGAGTTTCACATAGTGTTCATGAGCCTGAAGTTGCAGTGAAGTATTCTGGGAGATTCTGCCAGGTTTTGAAATATATCTTTTGACAAACCTAACTCTCATGGGAAACCTCCATCTGAAGATTCTCGAAAATGCCATGGGTTCTCTCCCAGCAGCACACTCAGAGAGATATTTAATTTTTCATCAGAATTATTGGTGCATATTGGAGCACAGTAAACTTTAAAAAAACTTCTTCACCCTGAGGACAAGTTGTACTGTTCAATGGAGCTCTAGATTGACACCAGCCAGACAGCCAAAAGATCTGAGCTGTGCACCTAACCCACTCCCTGATTCTCTGGGTGAGCACGAGGAAGCCAACTTGGCCAACACTGTGGCTAGAAGCCAAATGATTTTGGATATCTTCTCTTCCAGTCTTTTGAACTTATCTGATTAACTTACTCCATCTAATTCTGAAGATTTTGGCATGTGATTTTTTCAGATCAGAAGCTCCATGGTGTGTGTAATGATTATGGCTACATGTGAAATGATCATTACTTGGCAATAGTTTGTCATGACACAAAAAGTTCTCCATCATAGTCATAAGAAAAGTGAGCAAATTCAGAGGAACCAGCTCTTTCACTCAATTCACAAAAGATCGGATGTCAACTGGACATGCAAAAAAATAAATTCACTTTAAAATCTGGTGTCTGAGATGTGTTGTTGATCCTGGGATTAATTTTGTTATTATTTCATTTGAATGAGACAAAATGCCCTTTGTGTAATACTTTATAATTCAGTTGTTTTAAATGGCTCTTGTGGAACATTACAGTGCCAATATTTTATTGGAACAATGATATTTGAACAGCTGAAAATAGTGAAGATTTTATGGAAATAAAAATGGCATTGAAATTCTGAATTTTTGAAAACTGGGGCAAGTGGGCACTGGCTGTTCCCTGTGGGTGCCTGAGGATGCAGAAATACACTTCCCAGGGGTATTTTCTGTATTAAATCCTACCCAGTGGTGAATAAAGAATAATGGGCTCTTTCTCTTGAAGGCAATACCAGGGTCACCAGAATGCCATGCAGGAATTTGCATCAGCCAGCCAGCTCTAAGGGGGTCTTTGTCACTGGAAATCTCACCTGCAGTTATTTTGTTGTATCCTGTAAACTTCCTCCAAAGCTAAAATCTTCCCAAGAGGCACGTGTCTTACCTCACAGGAGGTTCACTGGTGGGTATGTTACTATTCCTGCAGCACAAGGAGGTGTTCTTTCCTACACTGTAGGAGCATTCCCTGGGTGTAGCACTATGTTATGCTTGAAAAGGGGGAATGAAAGACTCAAGACTATCTCTGTGATAGGGAGGAAGAAAAAGGAAAGAAAGGCACCTCACTTTAAAATGGGAGGTGGCAGGAAGATGGATGAACTGAGGAGGATGAATTTGGGAAGGGAAATGAGTTCTTTCAAGATGAGTGACTGTGCTTTTCCTTTCATCTCGCTCACAGACTTCTTCAGGCTTGTGCTTCCCAAGCTCAGGTGATGGATGAAGCAGCCTGTGCATGCACTCTTGGCTGGAGGGGCACGGAGGAGTGTTTGGCAGGGCGAAAGGTTGGAGAGCAGCTCCCTCACATCTCTGCAATGGCTAGTGAGGAAGTGAAGTCTCAGCAAAATTGGGCCACATCAGCCCTTGGTTGGTAGCGGTTCTGCTGTAGGTGCTAGTGGCAGGTATGAGTATGTTGATGAAAGCTACTCCAGACCTGGGTTCAGGAATGCACGGATCAGGATCAAAGGCAGATGAACAGAGTCTTCCTTGATGCCAGCCATTGAAGAAAGAGGCTGACCCCTTTGATCCCTCAGCTTTTATACTGAGTGTGGGGCAGATGGGGTGGAATACCCTGTTGGTCAGTTTGGGGTCACCTGTCCTGTCCGCTCCTCTCCTCAGGTAGGACCCCTCTAGACTTTTCCACTTCCGACCCTCCAGCTTGGTGCATAACAAAGGTAGCTGGCCTTGGTTGGTACAGCAATAAGGATAAGCAAGAGCCTCTCTGCATACCATTCCCTGGTATTAACTATAAACATCAGACCTTATCTTCTAGAAGTGGACACTCTCTGAAAAATAGGCTGCTAATTTCAGATAGTTAAAAGAGGCTTAGCTGAAAAGTAAAAGTATCAAAAAGAAAATTTATTCTGTTTTACTTCAAAACAGGACAAAGGATCAGTTCTGTGAACATGTCGAGCTGGAAGGGCAGAAGTGAGAGCATGGACATAACAACTGGGACCTCATTTCAGCAAGCTGCCGAGGCATGAATCTGCATCCAAGCATCCAGCAATGCGCCTCAGAATGAACCCACTACTGAAGTATCCCTGAGAGTTGGGTATGCCTTCCCAACTCTGTCTCTTTTGGGGTGAAAGTGGCAGAAACAGCTTCTGTTCTTTTTAAAGATCACTTAGTACACACTCCAGATAGGGTTTGTTCTTATTTCCTTGGTAGGGTTATTCAGTGTGTTTAGTTGTTTTTGAGGTAAGCTGAAATTCTTCCATGGTGAAAGCTGCTCTGCATGTGCCAAGTATTAATATTTTGAAATTATAAACTGTATTTTGTATAAAACAAGGCTCTTGTGCATAATTGTATTAATTTTGGCACTAGAAGTTCAAGGGCAAGCATGCCAACTCAGTATTCCTGGAATAATAAAAACAAAATATGTGATTTCTTAAGGTTCTGTTTTTGATATATATTTTGAGGGCCTCATCTTAAGCTAACAAGATGATGTAACCTGTTTTTGTCTCTTCCTCAGCAGATGTGCCTCGGGGCAAAGGTTGGTGTTCAAACAACGATTTTATTTTTTTAAAACAAAGTTGATTGTAACATGAACTGCCTACTCCTAAGAAGCTTTAACAGGATGTTTGGTAAATGTCAAAAATGTTAACTTACAACCAATGCCTGTGATATCCCAAAGAGACTCAGTCAAGAGCACATCCTTAGTGACTTTACAAGCCACAGCTTTGCTTAACTTAAATTAATTTTAAGTTTAAAATTACTGAAGCTGGCTAATGCTATTCTCTCTAAAGACTGTGTGCTGCTGACATTATGCTTTTAATGCTGAAGCTCCTTTTATCTGGCATGTAAGCATGTGAAAATGAGAAAAGGCCCTTCTGAGTAAAAGAAATAAAACATTACGGGTCTTTCTCTCCCACAGATCATCTTTTTTCCACCTAGTTAATCTGTGAGGGAATGATCAGTGTGTTATACTTAGTGCTGGTCCCAGAAAACGGCTAAGAGCTGTAACAATCCATGGCATTGGGTGGAAAGGTGGAACTGTCACCAGTTTTGTGTGTTCTACCCTCAATATAGTTGGTCTGGCTAACGGGTTTCATTGGCACTGTCAGGTATCTCGGTCCGTTCTGATGTTTGTGACACTGTAGTTCTAACAGTCATAACTTTTTTCCTCCTTCTCTGAAGCCTTTAAAGACTCTACTGTCTTCACAGAGCTTTTTAAATTTTTTTTCTCAGAGGAAAAGGGATGAGTGAAAGAATCTCAATTATAATTTCAGGGTGTCAGAGATTTTTCTGTATTTTTTTTTCTGTAAAACCTAGTGTGTATATGTATATATAGAGAGTACAGTCCAATATGGCCATGGTAGTCAGGTTTTATCAGGAGTTTTTCAAATGACTCACATAAGTCACTCAGCACACGCAGATAAAACCCTCGCTATCCCGTTACAACATTGTGTAATCTCTTGTAAGCCCCTCAAACTAACCCCATCACTCTGAGCACACACATATATATATGCACCCCTCCCCTCCACCAAAGCAGATGCACTGGGGAAGTTTAGCTAACAGCCCTGCTCCCCCCATCCTGCCACTTATCCCCATGAACCTGGTAATTTGGTAAATCTTCTGACAGAAGGTTCAGCACTTCTTTTCCCCTGCATGATAGCGCAGCGCTACGAGTGATCATACGTCCATAATATCAGGACAAAGAATATTCTATCTCTTCTCCAACATCTTAACAGCTCTGCTTTCCCTAAGATTAGGGGGTGAAAGTGGCAACAATAATGCGGCTGACATTTATGATAATGCCAAATGCTGTCACTTAGAATCAGATGTACTATAGGATTAGTAACAAACGTTGTAAAAATGCCAGGAGTCTCCAACGTATTGGGCCCGATTCCTTCCTCTCTTATGCCAGTGTTCATTCATTGACTTCCTCTCTATACCCAGCATCCAGGGATTTTCAAAAGTCCCAAGGCAGTCTTTGGCAAGTATAGCTCGTGTCACTGCTCACTGGTTCTTGTCAGAAGTGCGGCACTCTGGTGACAAGCTCTGGTATCTCTTCAGGGTGATTTTTGGGGTCTGGTATGTGTTTTTTTTCTTTGCTGCCTGAAAACTGATTAAATCAGTTCTGAGTACTAGCAGGCTTTCTGCCATCCACGTGTCTACCAGAAAATAAAGCTATTCAGATGTTCGGTCTCTTCAGCTGGAACTTCACATAGAAAGACATTTATAAGCTCTCATCATGAAGCCTAAGCCTGAAAAATTTGCAGTGATGTGAAGGATGTTATCAGAAGGTTATGGGAATTTTCTTCTCTTTCTCTATTTATTTCCCTATATATCTGTATATAACAAGTATGGTGTGAGTTTTGAAAGACACTGGGTATTAAGCTCTGACTCTGTAGAACCTGAAGAACTTGGACTGAGTCTGGAGCAATCACAGTTAGCAACGACCCAATCAATCTCTATTTTCTTTCTGATATGGCTAAGCAAAGGCAACTTCTACCTTTTGTTTTCCAGCATCCCTTAGGGCTTTCCAGGTTAGGTAGGGTCCAAAGGTAGGGAAAAGGGCACTTTTTTTGCTTTCAGTGGGGACAACACAATCATAAAGCACAATGGGTAGCTCTTTAAATTGCATGCGGAGTGTGAAAAGTGATCTGGAAAATAGCAGCTTTTTATTTAACAATCCTTGTCCTTTGGTGTGATGAGAGGGAGAGAGAGGAAACTAATCTATTTCTTCTTGTGCATCGTCAACACTGTTTAATGTGTTCTGATCAACTGCACCAATAATAAGGCACTGAAATTTGAGTTATACACGGGTAGCAGAAAGTATAATTTGAAGGCAATGGGGCTGCACAGGTATAAATGAGGACTTACCTTGGTCTGCAGCTCTCTTTGTTGAGGATGCTCAGTGAAATGAAGGAAGTTCAGCTTCACTCTCAGAATCCAGCGTGGATTTGCAAAGCTCTGCAAATGGATGGAAAAGCCGTAATTAGACTGAATGCATTTGATACGGAATTGGGAAGATGATAAAAAATTGTGATTTCTTAGAGAGCAGAACTGCAATTTAATAATTGGGAATATGCTGTAAAGGACTGGGAATTTTGGTCATAGTAAGGAAAGTAATTGACTGCAGATGGAGAGATCTGGACAATATACATATGTTGGCAGTAGCAGCTTTTAGATTCAGGGGCACAGTGTTTGGGACTGTGCAGTGTGGTTATTCCAGTTTATAAGCACACTTTTATTAGCATGTAAATTTGAATGCCAAAGGCATAAGCCACACTGCTTTTAACCAAACCAAACAAAACTTTATTTGCCAAGAAGATTTGAAAGAGGCTTTTAAAAACATTCCTTTTCTTACTTTCTTGAAATATTTTTTTCTCAGAAAATAAAACTTTCTTCTCCTTTATTTTGCAGGCTTCTGTCTGTGCGCTGGGGTGGCTTAGTTCAAGTCCTTCAGTCTCAATTGGTGGCGTTTCTTGCAGCTCCTAATATGTAAGTGGCTTTTGGTAGGCCAAAATACCTCTTCTCTTATTCTTCTCCCCTGTTCCCTCACTTCTCCCTCTCATTTAGAATGGTATCTAGGGTGAGAAACAAAGTGATTTCAGGCAGAACATTTACTTCAGTTGGAAACTTCTTAACAGATACTTTGTGCACTCTAGAAGTCATCAATTAGACCTCACTCCAGTTTTATAAATCCTCACTCAAAACGCAGATTTACTTTTTTATTTGGAAAGAATAAGAGCTTGGTCTCTCTCACTGCTACTGACTATGACAAAAGCATCAGAAATGAAAACAGGAATGAGAAAATGTCATCTTTGTAAAGAGGAATGGAAGACAACTGGGTGTAATTATACTTGGTGCCTTGCTGGCAATATTTAATAAATAGTTTCATGAGTTATTCTCACATAAACTGGCTATCTTTTCTTCCTGCATGTTTCAGCTGAAAACATTTTACATATTCCCCTGTACTAATGGAAAAGACTCCACAAGGAGAGAGGCAGATTTTGGCTGATGCCTAGTGTTGAGTGAATAGAAAGCAAAAAATAAAAATATTGCACTCAACATCTGGATTGGCCTCAGCAGAGTTGAAAGGAGTCCAAAATATTTCCAATCTTGTGTGCTGAGTAAAAATGACATGGAAGTCATCTTGGAAGCAAATACTCTAAGGGGAAAGTATTTTTTGGCATTCATATACCTTTATTTCTTCAGCAGAATGTTACATTGAAGTTGTGGGAGATAAGGAATCTTTAGATTTTTTTCCCTCATCCTATTCTGAATGCTTAATATTTCTAAACACCATTATAAGAGGGAAAAATATGCTAAAGAATATTAAAGAACTCTTAAAATAAATTATTCAAGAGACCTGCCATGAATTATCTATTGATACAAACATAAATAAATAGCTTTATATCAGTTGTGTAAGCCATCTGAAACAGCTGGACCAGCTACAGAACATTAGATTTGCCATCAGGTACTTAATTTGACATGAAGCTGTGTGTGTGCCTTATTGTGCTGCCCTCGTTCCCTGATGTTGTGTCAGCGTTTGTTATGCTGTCACAGTGCAAAATAGGATGTCAAATAGGCAATGTAAGTTTCTCAAGGCAGATATTTTTTTCTGCAAGGTAGCGGTCAAATCAAAGAATTACTGATGGAACAATGGACTGATTTTTTTCCAATATGCACCCTTTTTCATCGGTAAGCAATAATTTGAGAGATCTAAATGTTCCCATCTGGAATTTGAGATCCATAAAGCTTGGGAACAAGGACAGGACAAGAGGAAACGGGCAGAAACTTGAATGTAAGAAGTTCCATCTAAACATGAGGAGGAACTTCTTCACTTTGAGGGTGGCAGAGCCCTGGAAGAGACTGCCCAGGGAGGTGGTGGAGTCTCCTTCTCTGGAGACATTCCAAACCCTTCTGGACACATTCCTGTGCAACCTGCTCTGGGTAGACCTGCTTTGGCATTGGGGTTGGAGTAGATGATCTCCAGAGGTCCCTTCCAACCCCATGTGATTCTGTGATTCTGTGGGAGGCCTCTTGAAAGAGTGCACTGTTAGGAAGGAGATATGCAAAGGCAACTGCTCCTACCTCTGTGTTGGAGTCTGGTTCTGATTGACTGGCAGCACAAAAAAAATCAGTAGTTTTCTTTAATTGAGGTTCTCTTGGGGCCAGAAAGTGTAGACACCTGATAACTTACTAAACTCTGTGTCTGGCCACCAACAGCAATGGCAGCAATTAAAACCCACAGCCGGCGATTAATCCCAATTTGTTCCCTTGCCTAGGTGTCTGTGCCTTAAAAATTTGGTGAAACAGGTATACTTGAGGATGAATTATGTAAAGCGTGGCAGCATGACTCTTTTCCCACACTTTCCCAGCAGCAGCAATCACCAGCTTCAGTGCTATTTGGAATTTCTGTGTAGTACAAACTTTATATTCATATAAAACTTCACAGTTCCTGCGAGTTTCAGGACCATTGTACTGAAATCTCTGTGTTTTCTCTAACTCAGAGGTACTTGAGAGAGACAATCTCTTTTCTGGGAGTAGAAATAAGAGGAAAATGAAGTTGACTGAGGTTGAACAAAATGCTCAGGCAACATATGATTCTGTGATTCTGCAATATGAAGCCACAAATTCAGGTATTAATTGGGTGATTTGTGGGGAATCTGGAGACCATAAGCAAGACATGCCCAACCTCCCCAAAGCAGTTAGAAATCTAGCAGACATCAGGATTTGACTGTCCTCCTCCCAGTCTGCTGCAATTGCTGAAACCTCAGGTCTTGCTTGTGTTTCCCACGGCCAAGACAGGTCGTCCTCTGACTTCTCATAGGGTTCCTCTGTAGACCCTGAGCTATTGACCTGGCTTTGAATGTGGTTCTCACAGGCCATTTCTGGCTGGTGGGTACAGACAAAGCAGAGCTTGCTCTCTCCATGTCTGCTACAGAAGCTATAGGTTTCTATTGCAATTACATTACTATGACTACGCAGCCTGATGGGAAGTGATGTCCATGGGGCATCTTCCCCATGTTGATTTCAGATGGGTCCCCTGCAGTCCCCAGTTTAGCCAGTAATACCCTTGCAAAGTCTCATTATTGATTTCCTCTCTTTGATGGTTCTCACAAGCAGTCATTAGCTTGGTAGTCTGCGAAGAACTAGTATAGTGAGGATTAAACCTAAATATTATATCTATTTCACTGTTTGCTTTTTAAGTTTTGAGAAGCCTTTTTCATTTTATTTCTTTGGCCAGACTAAGTCCAATAATTATCAGCTGTTTCTATTTGAGTCTAGATACTGAAAAGAATAGGCTGAAGCTAAGACAGTATGATTGGCAGGAGGAAAATGGTAGTAAAAATAATCAGTATTTACTTTTTCAGATTTTTGTTCTTTAAAAACATTTTTGGTGGAAACGGTCTGAAGGGGGAATGAATATGTATTTCCATATTTACAGTAGCATGGTTAAGTCTTCAAAATTTTTTATGTGCATATGCATGTGCATGTATAAATATATTTATATACCCACATTTACTACATACTGACTCATGAACTTTTAATGGTATTGGTTCAGGCTACGTTGAAGTGTGTACGCCTATGTGTGTGTGTGCCCATACTGGGACATATTGAGGAACTGGGAACGTGTTAGCTGTTTTCCTTGCCTGAAACATGACTGACAGCACTGTTGTTTTTCTCACTGGTAGCAAGGTCAGTGGGCTGCATGACCAAATTAAATATATTTCGTGGGAACTGCAACGGTTCACTTTGCAGTAAGATGTGAGCAGAGCAGGGTTTGCCCAGAATATCCAGGACCAGAACATCACCCTTTGTCATCAAATGGTGCTGGCTGTGTCCTCCTCTTCTCTGGCCCTGAAAATGAAAAATAGTAAATACACAGTTCATTTGCTCTGGTTTTCACTTTCTTTCTGTGTATTAAGTAATAAATTGGCTAACTGCGGCACAAAGCTGCAGAGCTTGGCTTCCACTGGAATCACCTATTAGAACATACACTTTGCTATAACATTCAGTGGGAATGTCTTCAGTACTGGTACTGAGGTTGCCCAGGGAAGCTGTGGCTGCCCCATCCCTGGAGGGGTTCAAGGCCAGGCTGGATGGGGCTTTGAGAAACCTGGTCTGGTGGGAGGTGTCCCAGCCCAGGGCAGGGGGTTGGAACTGGGTGATCTTTAAGGTCCCTTCCAACCCAAACCACACTATGATTCTGTGATAAAGTATCCTCCCTTTACAGATGGCAACTTGCAACAGATCAGGAATGAGGACATTCCCATTGCAGTGGAGCACCCCTGCATCCTCGGGAACTGGCAATGGCCAGATCGGACACATGGGATGTCCTGCCCTCCCAGCCCGTCCCTGCACCTTCCCTCTTTCCTGGGCATTAGTGTGTCTGGAGTCTTAACCTGAACTACTCTATGAGTCTATGAAAGCTACTGCATTATATACATGTGTATATACATATATAAAGTATATGTATAGACACATAGTGTAGAATCTGGTGCTATTTCCTGGTATTTCCTGATCTTCTCCAGTCCATTTACAAGCCTTCATGAAGCCTGGGTAAACAATGCAATGAAAGATCCACTGATTCTGATATGGTGCTTTCAGTGATTTTCAGTAGAGGTCAGGTTTTAATTCCAGGCATGGAGGACAGGGGAGAAAGCTTTAGAAACTGTGTTTGAAACCTGCAAACTTTGTCTTGGGAAAAGAACTAATTCAATAAGGGCCCCGTGCAAACTCTCCTGAATTCAGTGGAAAGGATCCCACAGAGTTCAGTATGCTTTGGATCTCTGCCTAGTTGCAGTGTTTCTTAAATAGCTCCAAACTTACTACAGGAACTATTTACAATTCACAAATACTGTGATTAACTTAGTTATCTAAGGCAGCTGGCAAAATTTATAAGGGTGACCATGCATATGGTTCTATTTATAAATAAGAAGTGATTTATTGAACTATATTACTTTATAAAACTCTGTAAAGAAAAAAATGTCAAGGTCAGTTGTCTTTTTGACTAAATGAACAATGGAGAAGTTACATCAGATTTTTAGTGTTCTAAAGCATTTTAAGAGCGATTCTTTAGAATTCCCAAAGAAAGTGCACTTGAAAATTAAATGTAGTAGACAATGACACAACCCCCTCTGTCACACACACGTTGGACATTTATTTTCTGAAATGCCCTTTTGCAAAGAAGCTCTGATTGTAGTAACTTCAAAAATAGGTTATAGCTCAAAGCCTTAGGTGAGTGTTTAAATGACCAATAAAGCGAAAGTGTGATGAATGTCTTATTTTCTAGTCTGGGAACAGATATTCAACAAAGACCTCTTCAATAACAGACATAGTGCTGGCTACTACCAGTGTCTATCCACTACAGAAGCAAAGTTTGGGTGACACATCTGGACAAAGCTTGCTGAAGTCTCTTCTTGTGCAGTTTTCTCTTCTCAGTTTAGCGGCAGCTGTCGCTCTTCCAGTTCTTTCGTGTCTGCAAAGCTTGGATGCACACTTTTGACAAGAGCTCAGTCATTTGCTTTCCAGAAGCAACTTCTCTGAATTTCCTCATCATGAGATCGTTCAGCTAACAGCACCAGTGATTGCCATCAATCATTTCAGACGCCTTCATCAGAAAGAATTGTCCATCGGTGTTGCTTGCATGAATTGATTTTCTTCTTCCTTTGGGCTTCTTCTTGTTAGGAGAGTTGTGAAGCTTAACATGTACTTGTGAAATGCCTTAAGATTAATGGGTTAAAAGGGTTCTTTATAACAGTATAGACATAAAGTGTTCTTTCTACTAAGCATTCTGTCATCGTGCTCCAGAAGTCTCTAAACCACTGTATATTATGCAAATGAGGTGAATATAACAGGTAGGTGCCTTGGAACAATCAGGTCTGCTTTTACCTGGATAAGTATTTTTACACAATTTATTTAGAACTTAGAAGGATTAACCAATCAAACTTACCAAGATTCCATGAACTAATTGCAAATATTTTATTTCCGCATACTTTGGGATGACAGGTATAATAATCACGTCTTAGTTTGGGTTACAGGAGAATGCATTTTGAAACCAATTAATAATAGGTAGCATTGTGCAAGCTCTGCAGAGCACAGAGCCTGCTGAGAAAGCTGTCAAATATTTGCCATGGCACACAGAACCCTAGCATAGTCAAGTGAAAAGGAAATATAGGCAGGCCCATAAAACTAAATGGGAACTCGATGAATTACCACTTAAAAGCTTGGTCCCCACGGGCTGCAATAAATGGTTGGTTTATTTATTTATTTATTCAAATTAAGCTTGCGCATGAGTGAACGTGAAACTCCATGCAGGTTGTGTACACCTCCCTTGGTTGCACATGCAAATTGTCGCTTGGACATGCATCAGTTTGGTTAGATCAGCAACAGGGTTGAGCTGAGCAACGAGCTTGGAGATGAGACAAATTGGCATGGAAGTGGAGGGAAAGTTTCCACAGCTGCTGTACCACTCCTTTAAATAGGGAACATTGGTTTTATGCACTTCTACTTTGGCACCTTTCACTAACTTTACTTGCACACAGAAATGCTCGATTAAAATAAGCTTATTGGGTGGGAATTATAAAGTTTGGTCTCAGCTGCCCTTAAGTGGCAACGTCTAACACATTATGAATAGTGCAGTTTTCAGATAATATCCAATTTGCCTGTCTGGTTAGGTGTATCACAAAATGTGGAGGGCTTTCCCCCACAAAATACACATAAAAGCCCTGTTAAAAAAATAAAAGAGATTCCATGAAAATGTAGTTACCATGGTTATGAAAACAAATTGGGTTTTTGCAGGTGCAAACAGTCTATTAGTGACCTAAGTGATCATTTGTTCATACACTTATTTCCACACAAATCTGTGGCAACTGCATGGAAAAAATTATGTTTCGTGTGGTGTCCACATCTTGGTGATTCCAATCTTGAGGCATCACAAGAAGCCAAAAGTTCAGTAGGTTTCAGAAAAGCCTTAGACATTGTTGCTGGTAATAAGCTTATTGACAGTGACACTAAGAAAAATGAAAACACCTTTTTACAATGTCTGTGCAAGTCCTCCTGCCCGATGGGCAATAAAACTGTATCACTGTGATGGCAAAGGAGAAATTATTTCTTTGAGCAAGGTATCTCATGGCTGAGCTGTAAAAGTTTGTCTAGACCATCCTTAGTCCATTCTTAGAGAATGAAATACAGACTAAACTGTTTCGGGGCTTAGGACTCTTAGTTGTTGCATGTTGGGAGAGAAATAATTACAATTTATGGCTAATTAAGCTGATGATTCTATTGTTTGATCTTTTAAAAGTAACACTGTTTTCTTCCCTTTTTTTTTGTTGTATGGATGTATTTGAAACTGTTATTAGACAACCATGTTTATGAAACATTTTTCAGTGAATGTATCTTGCTAAGTAGGTATATTTTAATTTTTTGATGGCAAATAATTAGAATATGAAATTGATATAAAGAAACTACTCTGACATCAGTTGTACAAGTCTTGGCTTCAAGTTTTGGATGTAATCCTCAATCAGAGACAATTAACCAAGGTAAATATTAACTGTCTAGATGTCTCCAGTGAACTGTCTAGATGTGGAAAGAACAGGCTTCTTAAATTTTGATAAACAAGTCTCAGTTTTAATTTAGGCCAAGTCCTACCCGTTGTGTGCCTGACACATGTCTGCGGAAGTTTAGGGCTTTGCATTCTTGATGATATTAGCAGTAGATCCCAATGAAAGGTTCACAAAAACTGGTGGAAACCTTACTGTTCGTTCCACCTGGCTTTGTTCTGGTCTCCGGTTGAGCAGATTGCTTGTGCACGACTGATGGCAAACTGGCACTCAACGGCACTGCTGTTCTCTCCAGAAAGAAATTGATACTTTCCAGAAGGAAAAAAGTCCCAGGTATTAACACCTAATTAGGAATAATCAGCTGTACAAATAAAGCGGGGATAATGGTTGGGTGGCAGTTTACCTAGAAAAAGTTGTGAGGAGTGTAGAGAATCGTATATGAATGAGTCCACCTGCCAGACTCTTACCAAAGGCGGCAATCAGTGTGCTGTTCTCATTGAAAAGGTCTATGCCTTTTCAGCTGGTATGAAATGATCCTCCTTGGTGCTGGTGGGGTCTCAAATAGAACACAATTTCCCCACTTGAACTTTAAGAAAGGCAAGGACTAGCCAGAGAGCCTGGAGGAGAGCAAACAGAATGATCAGAGAGCTGCAAGACATGACTGTGAGGGAAGCTCGAGTAAATTGGCTTTTTTCAGCCTGAGGAGAAATTTTTGAGGACTGAGGAGGGATATCATATAGTGCTGTGCAAATAAATGAGAGATTGCAGCAACGTGGAAGGCAACCGTGCTTTCTGTCCGTGACGGGTAAGACAGAAGCAACAGGCAGAGCAACTATGAAAACCTTGCAGTGATAAGGACAGCTAAGAGTTAAAACAGGTTACTCACAGAGGTTATGGGGTTGCAGGTGGTGTATATATTAGATAGAACTTTGTGAGAAATGAGACAGATATCACTGGTTTTGTTTGAGGTGCAGCAGATGGAACAGGTGACCGACCACTCAATGCACATTTCCACTCTTGTAATTCTGGGATTTACCAATAGGTTGACATATATTGCTCTGTCAACTTAAGGCAGTGCTGATTTAGAAGATGGATTGAATCATACTTTCAGCAAGAATGTTAATTAGACATATGTCTGGTGGTTTTACCGTATGAAAATGCACCTTAACTACCTTGACAAATGTAGCAAAGATGGGAATGGGAAAGCTGGTGTTTTTTTCAGTTTCTTTTTCTCATTTTTTCCTATAATGCTGATGAATTTATTGGCTGATTAGAACTAGAAACATCTTGTTTGCATTTTAACCTTTAATGATAACATTGCAGCGGTATGGTCATGCTCCTGTCTACATGCAAGACAGACTGACCACCAACCGCTTGGAAAATTGTATGACTGCTCGAGGTGAATTTGAAAGCCACAGAAACATGTGTTTAGCTGCATTTTATTCTTTTGTCTATTCCCACTGTAAAGTCAGCATCACAGGACTTGATCAGTCTCCGAGATTTCTCCTTCTGTCTGAGCCCCTCATCTTCAGCTGTCAACACCCAGCCCATTCATCACGAAGGCTGTCAGAGTTGACGTCTGTATCTGAGGGAGGAAGGATGGTGCACGCGGAAGAATCTGGACAGAATGTCTCCAAGCTCACCTTTAGGAATGTCAGTTGTTTTGTATTCGTAGCATTTAGGTTTGCTCAGAGGTCAGCAGCATTTCCAGCAGTGAGAAAATACAGCCTGAATAAAAACCGGAAAGTTGAAGAAAGAAGGCTTGGCTACTTGTGCTACTGCTACAGATGGGCACCCTTTAGTGTTGTGCTTTAGCAAGGCAAAAGACAGGCTGAGAGAGCTGGGGTTGTTCAGCCTGGAGAAAGGAAGGCACCGGGGAGAAGTGGCCTTCCAGCACCTGAAGGGAGCTACAGGAGATGGGGAGGGATTCTTTATCAGGGACTGGAGCGATAGGATGAGGGGTAATGGTTTTAAACTGAAAGAGGGGAGATTTAGATTAGATCTTAGGAAGAAATTCTTTGCTGTGAGGGTGGTGAGACACTGGAAGAGGTTGCCCAGAGAAGCTGTGGCTGCCCCATCCCTGGAGGGGTTCAAGGCCAGGCTGGATGGGGCTTGGAGCAACCTGGAGCTTGATAATCTTTAAGGTCCCTTCCAACTCAAACCATTCTATGATTCTACGATTCCATAAAGCTGCCTTCTTCTCTGCATATGTTATCTTGTCTTGTAAACTGGAAGGAGCTGTAGGGGAAACTGGAGTTTTGGACTATCTTCTATGCTCAGCGGTGATGACAATGATTTTAATCTTCTGCTTAGTAGGTGTTTCTTCATATAAATAATTCCCAATGACTGGAAATCACAGATCACCGCTTTTCTTTGACATGTATAGGTGAACTTTCCAGAGAGGATAACAGAACAGAATTTCCTCTGACTCATGAAGGATGATCAAATGAAGGATGATCAAGTGGAAGGGTGAGTGATCCTTCCTAAACAGGAATTATCACATGTACTGAAGAACAAAGGGACCTGTATTAGTTAACACAGCTTTTGTATATACACTGTTTTACTCTATTATCTCCTGCAACAGACCAACAGAATTCAGTACTAGTGTCTTCCTGCCTCACATGCCTTTCAAGTCTGCTCCATGACAAGTCAAGTCCTCCTGGGGCAGATGAGTCAGATGGTCAGTTTTTTTTCCAAAGAGACAGCCTAGGCAGGTCTTTACCCGGTGCCTGAAGGCAGAAAGCTACAAGAAGATTCTTAGCATTGCGAATGTACACAGAGGGATCAATTTTTTTGCAGCAAAAGCTACTCCCCGATGCCTCACAATTTTAGGGTAAGGGTCTTTATTTCAGATTTTTTAGTTTTAGTGTACCTGGGTTCTCAGAAGAGCGTTTTAAAACCACCAATAAGTAGGACTAATTCCACTGTGAGTTCTGACTCTGGGAGGTGTCTGGAGCCCTCTCTAATTGGTCTTAGCACTCTGACAGGGAGAGCATACAGGTCTGCCTTTGACTTGAATTGGAACTGAACGCTTGTATCAGTGAAAACATTTGACAAGTACAGCTGTCCTGTTTGGGATCAGGAAACTGTTATGTGACAACAGTAAAAAAAATCATTCAGAGTCACTTTTTTCTGACAGTTTATGATTAGACTTCATAGAAGAATAAAAACAATACCTTGAACCTTAAAGTTACTGTATCCACTTCAGTGAAGAGCTCATTTCTTAAATGCCCATTCTGCCCAGCTGCCAAATAAAAATTTGAACAAACAATATAGGACTCACTTATTATTTCCTTGGATCACACGGTTTTCTTGCTGGCAGGTATGATTTTATGGCAGCAAACCTTACGCAAAAGCAAGAAGAAATTCAAGGACTGTTCTAACGTCTCTGCAACATTTTGACATTTTAGAAATGGTTTGTTTTCAAGTATTTATAGTGGAAGTTCAGGAAATTAAGGGATAAATTAGTAAAGTGGCAAGACATGATGTCTAACTGTCTAGGGACCAATGCTTAAGTCATATCCAAACTGAATTACCTCTTTATAGTAAAATAAACAGTATCATTGCCATTTCTCTGGCCCTGTGTCCAGTTGGCATGGTCTGACTCTACCCAGACGATTTAATTTTACTGGTTTCCAAAGCAGGAAAGATTTTGGATACATCTAACTACATACTTGGAATAGTTCCTGCGTTGACTTCCGAATCCTACCTGGGAATTGATTGGGAGAGTTTTGGGCGATCTGGACAAAAAGGACCCAGAGACCGTTCTTGCAGCTTAGCAGTGATGGGAACGAGCTCTGACACTGTGACCTTGAGCCTTGCGATGTATTTCCTGCTATAGGGGCAGCCTGAGACTTGGCTTGATCTAAGCTGAGTTTCCTGTGTGACACTGAGCTTGTCACACGAGGTACATCTTGCACTCATCCTGATGCCGTAGTGATGCAGTAGTATCGTTTCTGAGACGAGTTACTCTCTCTTCAGGGAGCTGTGCTTTCTGGGCAAACCAGCTCATTTGGAGCTAGTCTGGGATTTTTATTGTACTGTACAATATTAACATATGCTTGATTGCTATGTGTCTCATTTGCCTATTTTAAAGTAGGACTAATAATACTTCCTTTCTTTTATCCATTGGTTGTATTCTCTATTTGCATATTAAGCTTTTCAGGACAGCCTGACTTTCTTCTTAAGTGTATAGAAATACAGTATCTAGCACTACCTAAAACAATAATGCAATACAATTTATAATACCATTATGAAGACTCTGAGTGGTGTTAAGAGCTGGCAGGTCATTATTAAAAAGTTGCGAATTGCCTTGGATAGGTAAATAATTTTGCAGCAGAATTTCATGCCTTGCAAATATTAGGTTATACTATTTTTCTTGAAGGCAAAATTTCAAGTTTTAAGTGCTTACTGTCTGTCATCTTCCCTTCCTTCATCCCTTTCTCCTTCCCTCCTTCCCTCCCTCCTTGCTTCTTCCTTCCCTCCTTTCTTATCCTCCGCTCCAGGGTGGGACCAGACCATCTTTGCAATCCTTTTTGATTTATGGATTTCCAAACTCTCCAGGGAGGTGAGGACTCCTGAGGAAGCTCCTTATACCTGGGTTGCTGTATAGCATGTGTGAAAATATACTTCTTGGGTACCACCCATGTACTTCTTTGGAGTGTGCCTTTGATCCATAGGAGGCCAGGAGTCAAAAGTTGAAAAACATTGACATCGGCAATTATCATGAAGATTGATGATTGTGATGTCTGTATTTTTGGTGCAAGTGTCTCCCAAACTTTGTGCAAGTCTCTGCTTTGACTGTGTGTGTGTATGTAAGTGTGTTACTGAGACTTGTGAGTTTTATGACATATACCCATCCTTCACAAAAATTGCAGGATCCTTATGGTGTTGCTGGAGCACTTTATACCTGGTGCATCTTGATATTATTGCTTCAGGTATTAACTGGATAATAAATAAAAACTTGCAAGTTCTTATACAAGAACTCCTTATGGCTCAGATTTTTAACCCCAGTCCCTGGATTCAGAGTATAATTACCCTTGTCATAAGACAGGTGATAGCCACCTATGAAAACTTTTCTGATGGATGGCTGGGAACCGAAATAAAAACTCCTTTCTTAACAGCAGTTCTGGGCATCCCACGATGTCATCTTTATCTATTCAGCCTTTAGGTGAGAGGGATGGGATGAGATTTGACTGAGTGGCAGTGCAAACCTCATTATCTTCCCACATTATGTCATGTTTCTCTGGTCACTTATCAAATATATCCACTGGTGAAGAAAAGTATTTAAATTCCATTGGAAAATATCTGCAACAATTCTGCCAGACTGGTATTTTCTCCTCATCTGTTCAGTTACCACAAATCTAAGGGAACTACAGAGCATTGTTAAGAACTTTGTTTGAAGAAGTCCCATGCAAATGTACTGACATAAATTACCTCTGTGGAGTTTCTTTGTTGAGTGACTGTGTAGTTGTTAAACTTTTCTTTTTTAACCCGAACGAGACACATTGTTTAATATATTTAATTTCTCTCTCTTTTGTTAGCACAGCAGAGTCAGGGGGACGGCTGCTTTGTCTGACCTCCCCTCCATGGGAATAGTAACTATAATGGGTTTAATTAACTATGTGCTATTGACGTAATTAGTTATCCCAGTGATTATACTTCTTTAATAAAAGCACTTCATTTGGGATGCATTTCTCTTCTGCATATGCAGAACCCTACACCTATATTTCATAACTGTCTAGACATCAGAACCGTGCGCATATTTTAGTATCGGCCCTGGAGAGAGAGGTTATCTTGCATGGCTTAAGATAATTGGGAAGTAATGATTTTGCCCCCTGGTTTCAGATTCACTTGCCTACTGAGAGCAAAGGAGTTGGGGGGAGGGACAGCAACTCAGTTTGGGGAAACCAAAATAGGGAAGGGGGAAGGGCTGGGTTTGGAAACTGCGTGCTCAGGCACTGGCTCTTTCTAACTTTTGGAGCCCAGGGACAGTAACGTCAGAGAGAACTGAGAAAATTTAACCTGTGGGCCAAGTAGATGCTGTATATCTGGTTTATTGATATGTATTTATGTACACAGGACGATTACTGTAGGTGTTTATGACATAAGCCTACATCCATTGTGTTATATTTACATACATCGAGCCTCAGTAACTCTGTTACTGGTATCACACAGCCACATCGACAGTAAGGAATGAATTTTAGTTTTCAACTTTGTTTTGCTTTTTGTTGGCTTTTTTTTTTGTTTTGTTTTCCTGGGAAGGCACTGTTCATTGTCTTTCATCCCTCTGGCTAATCTTGAAGAGCAACGCTACAAGGAGGAGAGATTACCATATGAAAATGTCATGTTATATCATACGAGTACCTCAAGAAAAAAAAGAACAAAGGTAAAAGGTCTAAGGGAGGAGATTAACTTGTTGTTCATGGCTCAATCTACCACAAAACACTGTGAGTGAACTCCTTTAGCTTACCTCTCAGTTCATAGCTGGGGGGAGGGATTCCTATCTGATAAAATATACTAAGAGATTAATGCATTCTGCACGCAGCCTACTTCATAGGTAGGAGGTGTTATTCCTGTTCCTGTTGCTGTGTTTTATCTAGCATTTTTAAAGTTATTTTTTTTCTCTCTCTCCCTATCTGCTCTTCTTCATTTCTTTAGTTTGCAGAACTGTGCTGCAATCCCTTCAGTCTTTCTTTCTTTCCCCGTTGAGAGAGACAGACTGAAATCACTGCAGGCATTTGAATGCTTCATGCAGCACAGGAGTGAACTCTGTGGGTCATCGTAGCAGCCAAATACATAAACAAGTTCCCAAGAAACGGGGAAAGCCAAGCAAATGGGGAAGAACTGGTTGTGAGACCTGCAAACGGCTCCGCTGAAGCCCCCATCCCTCATTAAATCAATAAAATCATGTGTCCTTTATTTTAATCCTGTATTCCAGAAGCAAGGATAGAGGTTGAGGCTTTTCATTTCATTGTTTCTAACAAATCACTGAGATGATATTGACAAAGGTTGATGCCTCTACCTTAGCGCTTCAGAAAATGTCAGTATGGAGGCAGGTGCTGGGCATTCAGCCACTTTTTTTCAAAAGCAAAAAAAGGAGATCTGTGACAGCCTCGCTGCAAATACTGTAGCTTTCTGAGACATTTTGTTTGGTTTGATGTTGTGCTGCAATGACGAGAGAGGAAGGATCTGTTATGTACAGCTGCATGAATCTCTGGATTGAAGTTTTTACAGCCTTAGATCCTCTTTTATACAGTAAAGGGGAGATGAAAGCAAATAACTCACATGCCATGAAACAGAGGTACAATGGGATTCTGAAAGGCTTAGCATTCCTGGTAAGTATTTGATCGAAATTCAGACAAGGGAACTTTGCACTGTCATTTGGTGGAGTGACAAACACGGTAAAAATACCTCCAAAATCTTCTTGTTATTTTGTCAGCTCCAGCTTGATTGAATTAGCAAAGAATGAGTCACGGTTAAAAAAAGAGCCATTCTCCCCTGAAATTTATTAAAGTTTGGGTGGTAAAGAACCACATGTTTATTTCCTAAATGAAATGCAGGCAGAATATGTATCAGGCCATGTAAACAGTAGTGCTACTTTCCTATGCAAGGCATGTTCAAAAATGATCTTTTACTGAGATCATAAAATGGCTCCAAATCTTTGTGTAAATGGGGTTGCTGTTCCCCACAGTTATTTATCCATTGTCAGATCTTGTATACTTCCGTGAAAAAATGCTTGGGTGAAAATGGTGAATCATGTAAATACAGGCTGGTTGTTTAGAATCATAGAATGGTTACAGTTGGAAGGGACTTTAAAGATCATCAAGATCCAACCCCCTGGCCACGGCCAGGGACACCTCCCACTAGAGCAGGTTACTCAAAGCCCCATCCAGCCAAAGGTTTACCAATAATTGTTGTAAATTCAAACACCCTGGTTACTGATCTATTCTGTTGTTCACTTGGTTTTCAAGAATGTTACATGGTGATAGACTAGAAAAGCAAAAAAACCAACTTCACTGAATGAATCTACTGATTCTTGGCTAATGCTGGGTAATAATAAAACAATAAAAATAATAGGAGTAAAAGAAGAGCCCTGCAGAATAATGTGGACCATTCTCACCTTCAAATAAAATATGCCACTACACAGCTTTTACCTTGATCAATGAGTACTTGTAGTTTGGAGTCAATAAGATCCCAGCAAAAAACCTTGAAATATCCTACATGTATCATGATCACAGATCATGATTGCAGACCTATTAGGCACTTAAATAAACAGAAGTAATATATGAGAGCAGGGTGCCCACAGATTAACTTTAACTAGTAATTTTCTTCCAAGAAGTCATTAAAAAGATGGCACTTATAATACATGAGTTGTTAGAACCTAGCTCATGCATTCAAAGCTTAACCGGTTGTTGTAGCACTAATGTGTAGAACAAAAGTCCAGTTGTTTTACCGGTTGTAGAAGCTGATATGTTCTATGTTTTTGTCTACACCACAGGCTGCCATGAGAAAGAGGAACAACTGGTGTGTCTTAGAAGGAGCTAGTTGCATTACTGGGATCACAGAGATCTGCATGAAGACACAGGAAAATTACCCCAGAAGATCTGTGTTAACACTGTAGCCAGAGCTGGATTTGGGACTTATTCATCACCTGTACTTGGGTCTGCCATACTGAGATGTCTTTTCACTTCCTGACATCTAAGTAAGCTTTTTCAGGTCATATTGTTTACAGCTGGTCCTGCTGCTTACCTATCACAACAGGCAGCAGCTTCCTCTGCCAACAGCATCCTGGGCTGAATTAGGAGAAGCATCGCCAGCAGATGGAGGGAGGTCATCCTTCCCCTCTACTCAGCACTGATGAGACACATCTGGAGTGTTGGGCCATTTCTGGGCTCCCCAGTACAAGGAAGATATAGATGTACTGGAGAGAGCCCAGTGAAGAGCCACAAAGATGACTAAGCGACTGGATCATCTGTGATACGAGGAGAGGCTGAGAGAACTGGTACTGTCCAGCCTCTTCTCTCAGGAGAAGAGAAGGCTGAAGGGGACCCTAGCAATGTGTATAAATACCTGATGGGAAGGAATGAAGATGAGGGAGTCAGGCTCTTCTCGGCGATGCTCAGTTACAGGACAAGAGGCAAAGAGCAAAAATTAAGGTATGGAATTTCAACACAACAAAACACTTTTTTACTGAGAGGGTGCTCAAACACAAGAGCAGGTTGCCCAGAGAGACTGGGAGTCTCCATCTGTGGAGATACTCAAAAGCCAACTAAACATGATTCTGGGCAACCTGCTCTAAGTGACCCTGCTTGAGGAGTTGGACTAGACAAACTCAGGAGACAATCTCAGGAGGTCCCTGCCAACTTACCTATGTGATTCTGTGATTCTCTTTCAACACTTCATGGGAATGAAGTATCATCAACAGCTAACAACATTGATTTGGTAGCGCTGGGTCATTGCAACCTGGAGTTTCTATCTGGAATAGTGGTAAACTAGTCTGCAGAAGGGGCAGAATAGCCTGGCTGTCAAAATGCACTTTATAGCTAGATGTGGATATATCACTGAGACACTGGAGATGGACCTCGATACAGATTCAGAAAGAAATCCTGTGCTGCACACAGTTTCCTACACTCCCAGTAGATTGAAATTACAGCCAGGACACTCAGAGAAGGCTCAGAAAAGGTGCCAGGTTAGAACTTTTGCCCAAATTAACTTTGTGCGTGTAAATTAAATCTTTCTGTGCTTTGCTTCCTACCTGTAAACTGAGAGTAGCTACCAATAATGTTTCCTTTTCTATCTTGTGTATAGGTCCACGTGTAATAAACCGGACCTATTCTCATTGCATGAAGTTTGTGCAGCTGAACTGCACATGAACATAGAATGCATAAAGATGTAATGATGTTGGCAACAAATTAGGACCCTGTCCATTGGGAGGAATAGCCTGTTTGTAGTATGTTTACCTGTTGAGTTATCCGGGTAGGACTTCAAGTGCTAGACACAAATTTAAAACGGTATTCTTGAATTCCAGCAGCTGCTGTGCAATACTTTTAGGCAAACCAGACCAAAATGATACCATCAAGAGATATCTGTCTCTATTATGCAGACCCTAACAGATTGCTAGATGACCCTTCAATCAGTCTCTAAATCAATATAATATGGTGCTTAGGAATACCTGTTTCTGCTTGTGTTAAAGCCATTTAGTACAATGTGCCTCGTGATAAGTCACTAACCACCTTCCTGTTCTGTTGTCTCTTTTCTGTGTATATTAACTAGGGCTGGTTGGAAGAGCTGTGGCTGAATAATTCTCTGTCAGAAAGTGCAGTTTTTCTTATTTCACTCAAAACAAACTCAAAATTCTCTAAGGATTGGAAATTCCCAACTCCAGAGAGCTCGCAGTATGCTTCCTATATGCACGAATCAAATGCTCTGCCAAATCAGTTTAATAATGCTTCTTTTTTTTCTTTTTTTTTTTTTTTTTTTTTCTGATGCTAAGCTACACTTTGGCGGTGGAAGATAGAGAGGACTCTGAAGCATTTCAGATTGTACAAGATGTGAATATGAATAGTGTGAAAGATGCCACATAACAGGAAGGATGACACAAGTAACAAAAGACTGCGGGTACGGTTATGCAATCCAGTTCTAAAGCACAGCTGAAACAGATATCTGCTATGCCAGGTTCTACCTATTGACAGTCATAGATTTAGCATGAGTTAACTATAATCTATATTCCATTAAAGATTATGGGAGGAAAATATTATAAAAGATAACACTGCTTAAACGATGTAATTACAGGCTTCATTCATGCAACCCCTTTACTAGCATCACTATCAGTGATATGAAAGTCAGCACTGCAAAAGGATAGAGGTGGGAAACCGTATTATTATCACACTCATTACTTCTGTATTCTTGGTTAAGAATCATGGGAACACATTCCATCCTGGAGAATCTCAAGAGCTGTTTTACAATTTAAATGGCATTTTCTCATTCAACCCATTTGAGCCTTGAATTTAGTCCATCATATTTATTCACATTAGTGGCATAGAAATAAATCTGTATTTCTCTTTCCTCTCTTTAGCCCCACAGAGCCAATGCAACTATTGCTGAGAGGCCTGAACTTTTCCTGATAAGCTTATGAACAGATTTATTTTTGGCTCTGTCAAGGGAGGCAATAGCCTTGCACAGGTGTAAGAGGCTGAAATTTGACTGCAAACTCTTACAATGACATGAAAGTCCCAAGAAACACACCTGGCAGTTGGAACCAAGGCTAAATTTGTAGAGGTAGCTGTTTAAAAATATGTCTCTTTGCACCAAGGCAGAATGAATGTGACTTGGAAGTTCAGAGGCTTTGGTGACACAGCACCAGATTACATATCAGAGAATAGCATTTGCAGATTTGAATAATACACTTTAATTTGGGGAAACTGTATTAGAGTCATCTTGAATATGGAAAAAGGGCTGATCTTGTAGTGTGCAGCTGTCACCATAAGTGCTGGAAACTTCAGGAGAAATCATCCTCTTCTAAGTTTTCCAGACCAGCACTGGTACTTCAGTCAAATTTTTCCTGTATCTGTGTTGTGGTTAAGTAATAACAGGAACTTTTTGCTCTGCACCTCTTGGTACATGGAAATCCCCAGCTATGCATTTTAATAAAGGTAGTAAACTAATATCTAAAACAACGTTTTACAAATCAAAGACTGCTTGGAGAGCTCTACAGAGTTTGTCAAATCTTGTCAAGAACGATTTGTCAAATAATTTAACGCACAAAAACATAAAAATAATCAAATAAATCATAGGAATATTACCCAATGAACTCTGCCTTTATGAATTAGTGTTATCCTGTTATGTGTCAAAACAGCCAGGCTTCATGGACTATTGAGAGAGACCTGAAGTGAGATGAGTTCGGTGGGAGCACACAATTCCGATCTGCTCAGTTTAAGGGTGCATCTTGAGGGCACAATTTTAACGGATGAACAAGGATCCTATAACCAAGATAACCCTGATCAAATGTAATGCAAAACTGTCTTGAGCCACCAAAATGAAGGGAAAATTAATTAATTTTGGATACCTTTCTCTGCATCAGCTTTGACTGCATGAACATCTTCCGACTACTTTTAATATGCTCTCAATGTTAAATTTTAGTGAAGAGCATTAGGAATGTAAGGCAGTAGAATTGTAACCATCAATTCAGATGTGTTATATTAAGCAAGGAAGACATATGAAGAACCATTCAGAGAACTCATAGATTCACAGGACTAAAGGACTGAGGAGGTCATGAAAGCTTCTCGTCAGATAACAGGCCTCTGAAATGTGCCTCTTACTCACTGTACTGAGCCCATAAAACTTAATGGGATCTTTCTCTGACTTGAGCAGTTAGCCAGAAATCCAGATTCTGTTGAGTTAAGTCAATAGGAAAGAGAAATTGATGCTAAAATCCTATTTATTTAAAAAAAAAATTGTACAAAGGCTTCTTTTCTTCAGTACAACAAATATCAAATGCGGAGAGATGCTATCTTTCCTTGAAGCTCTGAGCTCTTTTCTAATCAGCACTTATCCCAACAGCTCTCTCTTGGCTTGGCTGTGGGCTGTGTTCCCAGTTTGTGTTCTGGCTTTGTCTGCAGCTCTCTTAGTCTGGTTTTTTTTTTTTTTCTGCCTCCATTTCAAAGACACATACAAATTCACAGATGACATTCAGCCACAGTTACAGCAATCTATCTGAGAAAGGGTTAGCTAATTTGTTCTAGTAATTTATCTTTTTTTTTTTTTTTGAGTTTGAATCTTCCAGAGAGATAGCTACATATTCCAGAAATGTATTGTGACTTGAAGACATCAAGAGATGGAGTCCTCTGCTTCACTTGGCTGGGTGTTCGCAAGGTTAATCACCTTCACTATCAAGTCTCTGTGCTTAATTCCTCACCTGAATTTTCTTGAGAACTGTTTTCAGCTTCTGATGTGTTTTTTTCTTTCTTTATTACATTTAAAGACTTTCAGTAACTGGTGATTCCTCCTTATGAAAGTACTTATACGCTGTGATTAATTAATCTCTTGGCAAGTTTTCTGATCAACTAAATAGAATGAGCTCCTTAAGTCTCACTGTAAAGTATTTCCTTCAGTCCTCATACAATTTCTGTGACTCTTGTACCTTTGCCAGTGCATCAACACTGTAAATTATGAGCACCAGAAGTGAAAAATAAGCATTACTCCTATCAATATCCTATACTGAGCTTAACTACTCATCTCTGCTCTGCTTCTCTATATTACTCTTCTGGTTATATGTACAAGAGCTGAATTAACTGCTTTGTTGGAGCACTGGGATTCATGTGGAGTTGCCAGTGTTGGCTCTACAGTCTTTTGGAAAGCCTCTGCTTTCAGGGATGTTATCCTACTTCTAGAGTAATGGAGTTCTAAAGCTTGATTGGGTTGCAAGGAAAAAACACAACCAGTCTGTTGGGTTGTTTAAATTAGGAGTGGTAACTAACGTTGCAAATGAGCAATTGCACAACTTTGTATCTGAATTTACCAATACCTATTTGCAATGAGCTGATGGGCGTTCAAACAGCTCTGGTCTGTGTTGCATGTAAAACTGGAAAACTTCCAGTTCCTACAGAACGACTTCACACAAATACCCCTGGTTTTCAACAGTGGTCCAAGCAAAATCTTGCTCTGTTACAAAGGCCTTAAAGAAACCATAGTGAATAATCAACCTGCTCATTCACCAACAAGAGAAATTTCTTGACTGCAGGGTCATGACCTAATTTGCATTATTATTTGAAGTTAGATGAAGAGAAAAGGGGACACATCTTTCAGTACCACCAATGAAAATACATAGTACTATGCAAAGAAGTGGCCAAGGGTAATATAAATTAGAAAACTGGAAGATTACTCCCTAGGGGCCTCCTTTTTCTGTGGGTTGTAACAACAACAAAAAGCTGGTTTGTTTCTTTTACATATATGTTAAGCATCTGGAAGGGCAAAGTCATGTGTAAGAATATGTCACCTAAATATAAGCTAAAAAGTGGGGGGGGAATGTGTGGTCCCAGAGTTTGTATCACAAACTCCATTGTGCTAAATGGGAGAACTAAGTTCCCTATTTTCCCTCCTGTTCTGGAAATATAAGGCTACTAATTTGAATAATATCCTTTCCACTGAGTTCTTCCCCTTACTTATCTGTACGAGCTCTTAATTTGCTCTATGTGTCTGGATTGTCTCGTGTGAAATAGGGCTAGATAAAAAAAATAAACTATGCAAGGATTCGATGTCAAGATGGGAACATTTAGGTAATTTCTGTTTTGCCACATTCTTCCATATGTAATCCAGGATGTGCAACTGGTTGTCTCGATAGAACTTCAGGCGAACTCCAGTATATTCATTTGAAAAGGAAATCCTCATAAGGATTGCAAGTACTGTTCAGCTCTACTCATATTTTAACAGAAGCAATAATTCTGCCACTGATTGTGCAATGAAATACATGCAGGGCATTTTCTTTCACAGGGAGAGATAGGGAATAGGATATATAAACCTAAGTGAAGGTAAGGCTATAAATGAAGCTAAGTATATGGCCCTTCGTCTGAAAGCTCCTTTATACACATTCTCAATCCCCATTTTATTTCTGACAAAGCCTCTCTGAAATCCATGGCTTTGACAGAATTGAAGGGGACCAGTTTAGGCTTAGTTTGAGGTATGTATTTGGCCAGTCTTTTTTTAAAAAAAGAGGTAGTTCTTCATGTACTACCTTTTTGTAAAGTGTACATTGGAAAACAAAAAGATTTGCAACAAATTGAAGTGGGGGTTCATGAGATTTACAGACTATATATACTGATTAGTATTTGAGCTTATTTAAAAGGGATTCCATGAGCTTTGCCATGATCATATACTTTGAAAAATCCATATAAAAGTATTATTATTAATACCTTAGATTTTTTAAAAGTAAATTACAGTTTAGAATTAAAATTAGAGTCAATTTCCACTCTGGTTTATCAACAGGCAAGTTTATTTTGGCCTCAGGAATTTCAGAATCGGGCTTGGAAAGGGTAGGATACAAGAAGTTAGTTTCAACCATGGAATGGACAAAAAACCCTCCCTGTAGGTACTTAGTATAGATTGGTGAAATTTTTTTGACATATATTATGGATGTGGATGACATATTTTCACATATTTCGCTAAATTTGTAAAGTTACTTTGACTGAAAAAGAAGTATAACAAAAAAAAAGTGTTAAAAGTGGAGAATTTTTACTTTTGAAACACTGTCTGACCCTGGGTTCCCTCCATGGCTGTGATCCTGAGCCCCATTCACATGTCCGTGTCCCAGGTCACCTTCGGTCCATCCCTGTCCCCATGGAGATGCCTGGTGCCAGGAGCTGAGGCTGCCCTGGTGCCCCCTGACTGTTCTATTCCTGGCTGGGGTGGTGGGACAGGTCCAGGCTGTCAGGCCCTGCCCCAAACCCACCCCCGGGTTTGGGGATCAAATGTGGCAGGAAACCTTCATGGAGGAACAAGTTGCTCCTGACTAAATTGAACCATAGAAAGGTAGTGTACCAGAGGCAGAAGAAGGGGTAGGTGACCCAGAAGGTATATAGAGACACTGTCCAATCATGCAGAGGTGGGGTTAGGAAAGCCAAAGCCCACCTGGAGTTAAACCTGGCAAACAATGTGAAGGACAGGCAAGAGGAGCTGCCACAGGTACAGCAACAGCAAAAACAAGAATATGGAAAATGTAGGCCCATTGCTGAATGGCACAGGGGACCTTGTGACAAAGGAGACAGAGAAAGCTGAGGTATTCAATGCCTTCTTCACTTTGGTCTTTACTGATAAGACTTGCTTTCAGCAGTCCCACCGAGAGCAGTGGGAAAGCCTGGAGCAAGAAAGACTTGCTCAGTGGAGAAGGATCAGGGTAGGGAACACTTAAAAAACTGGACATACACAGGTCCTTAGGACCTGATAGGATGCACACATGAGTGCCAAGGGAGCTGGCCAGTGTCCTTCTGAGGCCCCTCTTGATTATCTGTGAAAGGTTGTGGCAGTCAGGGGAGGTTCCTGAAGATAAGAAGAAAGCAAATGTCACTCCTAAGGGAAACTATAGGGAAATCAGCCTCACCTAGATGCATGAAACCATCCTGGAAGCCATTTCCAAACATAGGAAGAACAGGAAGGTGACTAGGATTAGTCACTATGCATTCATGAAAGGGAAATCACACTTCACATGAGAAAGGTAGTCCATATTAGACTCCATACTAGGAATTAGTTTTCTTGATTATCTGACTAATGTTAGTCCAAGATAAAAAGCAAGTTATTGGTTCAAAAACTTTCTACATAAAAATAGACTGAATTTTTAAGCTGATGTCACGGTCTCAAACTGAGTTAGAGGTGATCTGAGTCATCTCTTCTGGACCTTTGCTTATTAGGACACATCTAGCAAAAGATCTGCGACACCAGCAAAACTGAATTTACATGCTGCTAAATTTAATTCATTAACAGCCACTAGAATGGATGGTTTACCTCATGTCCCTTTATATTTCAGTAAACTGAAGCAATGGTCTGCTGAAGATCATTGGTCCTAGAACATAAAAGCGAACCATTTCCTTTAACAGAACAGCAGATCACCTTTTTTTTTTCTGTCATTTTTTTTCCAGTAAAGCCATTGCTCTGCCTGTGTACGAGGTTTCATTAAAAACATTTTAATAGGGGATTTTACAAGGACGGCTATTTTTTTACTACAGAAAAAAATAATAGAAAAAGTACCGGAATGCTTCTTATAACATATCTTTAAACTATACAATGGCTCAGGAGACAGGTAAAATTCTAACGTATCTTTCCAGATTACTGTATAACAAAATTATCCCTGGCTGGCAGACATTCAAATAGAAATATTTGAAATGATTTCCAGACTGCTAAAATCATGCCATTCCCTAAAATAATATGGTATACATAGGCAATTTGTGGGCATGATGCTATCAAGGTTCAAGGATAAAGGATATGTTATTCCAACCTGCTGAGAAAATTCAAGCTATAGAAGTTCCAGTGAGATATCTGTTGCAGAGATGCCACCCTCAGTTGATGTGCAAAAGAATAATTCTTACACAAAATGCCAAATGTCTGACGGGTGTACATAAAAAGGGAAATCTTATGAAAACAATGTTACTGTTGAGGAAGTATTCCAAATGCCAACAGTTGTGTTTTTTTCTGCAAGTTCCTTAGCTTTTGATTTTGGATGAGTGATTCATGTGTAATATTCTTCTTTAGATCCAGATAATTGTTTGAAACCTATCAAAATATACTAGTATCTATCTAGTCTGTAATCACTACACAGGGATCATCAGAGGTACCTGGCAATACCAAAGTTTGTATCTTTTTAATAATAATATTGTAATTTTTTTATCTTAGAAAAAATGCAAGTATTTTTCATAGACATAATGTAAAGTCCTGTTTGAATTTATGATGTGCATGTTCAAGTTATTTTTTTTTAAGAACTTTCTTGCTGTGGCTCCCGGAGTAACTGAAGCTCATGCTTTCATTGCAACACATACTATGCATTCCTTTCTTGGAGAGTTAACAGTGAATGACATTATCTGTGACTGTCCAAAATATGTTCATTCCAAGAGAGTGGGCTTTCATAAGTGAATAGTTAGTTTGTGCCACGCTCAAAGAACAAATGTTTCATCATGCTTGCATGGAACTACAGGAGTATGAGAAATATTGCTTGGGATCATGGGTCTTTGTGAAAAGAGTGATGCTGTGTTGGAATATAGAGACACAATGGTTCTGATTCTCTTCTCTATTCAAAGAATAATTCCTTTTTCAGGAGCAGTACCAGCCGCCTCGCAGTGTGCCTAAGACCCCAAGGGAAGACCTGCTGCAAAGAGCCTGCAGTATCATAATTGAAACCAAATTGCTGGAGACAAATAGAGGAATGTGAAGAAGCAGTAAGGCAGGTCTATACAACAGGCAGCGGCTTCATCACACCGTTGGCTAAACCATTGCCAGTTCTTTATGCAGGCTTATTGGAAAGAGAGATTACTAAGAAAGAATTTCAAATAGTTTAATTTAATGTATTTGTTAACTAGAAACTTCTCCCAAACAGAAAGGAAAACATGAGAGAAAATATAAAGGCATTTATTTGGAATTCTACTGAGTGAGTAAGAGCGGCACTGGTGGTACGGGAAGGAATGAAAGACTGGAATACAGGAATACTGTCTTTAGACAGTGTTATACTGTCATACTGCTTTCAGTATAGGAATACTGTCATACAATCTCATGTACTTGCTTTACCTGTGCGAGCAGATGTCTGCAGTGTAAGACTTGCCCTGGAGATGCTTTGCAGCTAGAACCTGCAAAATTTAAATCTACCCTGCAAATGAAGACCTAAGGAGTGGTCTGCGTGGCAGATGTCAACCCAAAGTGTAAATATGTTATACAGACAAAATGGTGGTCCAGTAGGCATGAAGGAAAGTGTGCTTGAGTGAACAACCTGGGATTTCTGTTTGATCTAAAGAAGATAGACATTTAGCAAAAAGACAGCTTTGTGAGTTGCCTGGTCAGAGATAGTAACTGAATTAATGTTTGCTTAAGTGATTCCCCAGGCTAGAGGTGGTAGCTGAGTTAATGTTTGCGGACAAGATTACCCAGAAATATGGTAGGTGTAGTAGGATGGCCATTTTTCAGTTTAACATTTTACTTTTGGAAAATGCTACTTTGTAAAAAGTACAAAGATTTTTGCAGAAAATTAATCTTCAGTGTCGAGAATTTGTCAGTGGTAAAGATGAAAGGAATTGTGATTTATGGAAACAGAATTTTAGTTGACTCACCAGGATTTTGTCTGGAGACTCTATCTGGCAAGAAATTTGTTTCTTCTTCATTCTACTTCTGAGTTGAACAAAATGGTGAAGATTTCTTATCTAGACTGGGCTCTGTGGACCCTGTGGTAACAAGTTGTTTCCTGTTGAAAATGGCAGTCCACATATGGAAAACAAGGAGGAACTGGTGGTTGCTGGATCAGGAAGAGATTATTACAGATTTTAATGAGTGTGGTTTCCACTGAGTAGATTCTGCTGGGTGGCAGTGCTAGGTAGACATAAGTGGATGGAAGACAAGGTCACCTCTCGTGGACAAAATCAGTGGGACTCTGTGAGACCATGTAGAGAGTGCCTCTGTTCCTCCACCTTTGAGAACTGCTTTTAGCTCCCCCTTAAAAAACTAAATATGGTCTCTTGGAATCATACTTGGGTGGGTGATTTCACAGCTGTGTAAAGCCGTTAGAAGGAAACCTATGCCAAAACCTATTTAGTCTCAGACAGCAAAGAAAATAACAGTGTTCATATGTAAAGGGGGCAGTCCCCTTCCATGCTGTGTTCTGCTTCATCTTTGCTAACCAAGGTATGGGTAGGAGCTTTTCTTGACCCCAGGCAGGTCACTGGTGGCTCTGCTGAATGTCAGAGCAGAGTGAGCGTCACCACTTCTCCCCTGTTCACTTCTGTGCACAGAAGTACTAATGGAACAAAAAGGGGTGATACTCAGAAGCATCGTGGCTTTCTAAAGTATACAATTTTGTTGCATTGGTGGCTTTTTCCGTTCTACTCGAGTATTATTTCATTTTAGCTTGTTCTTGGTGTTTTTATCATTTTATAAAGTTGTATAGCAGATGTGATAGGAAAAGACATCTCATATCACATGCTCAGTAAATACTGGAGGAATCTTAAACGCTCTGTGTTTGTGTTCACCAGAAGCATGTGAATTTGTCCTAAGTCAGCTCTTGCTAGCAATCTTCCTCGCTGGAAATTATAATCATATGAGCTGCTCATGATACAATCATGGGAAAACCTTTTGTGTGTGAACCAGCTGAGTGTGCTCACAGGGGGAAGAATTCAGCCCAGCAATGCTATGCATTTAATAGCTTTATCCATTCAGCTTTATAGCTTGCCATTGGGTGCAGATGTTTTATGACTTGTAACAGTTTAATGTGTCCTGGTGGATTACTCTCCAAGTTTCTCTTCATCAAAGTACTTGCTCCAGGTAACTGGAATGTCAGATTTAAATGAAGTGCAATGTGAGAATGGGGATTGTCAGATTTTAAATGAAGCACGCAGTGGTGCTAAGTAAAGTTTTGAACATGGTATGACATTTCCATGGCCCATCTCACAGGATCTCTACGCCTCTCCTTCTTTCAGTGTGCAAATAGTGGAAGAGGTAAAACATTCATGGGCTGTATTCCACTACAGCACACAGCCAAGCTAAATAATATCTGAAAAGAGAGAGATAATGTTTCACTTGAGTTCAAAGTCAAACAAAAGATGTAACAGACAAGCCAGCACCATTTCGTTACCCAAAGGTGAGAAGACTTCTTATGGGCGCACTAGCAGAGATGTGAGCCTTTGCCTCACTCCTCCTTCACTCCTTCTTCTGTTATCCACATGTCCCTTGGGACCATGAATATCCCCAGCTCTGCTTCCCATGTCTTTCCAGAGGCTTCTGCCATCTCACACTTCCAAACAGCATCCTCTTCCTTCCACCCCCTCAGTTGCTCATCCCAATCGTTCTGGCTTAGGGCTGGCAAAACCATTGAACCCTCTGGAATGCTTTTGTTGTGAAGATGCAGGGCTGAGCAGCCAGGGGATCCGTGCTGGTAGTCCCCAGGGTCTTCAAATACCTTCTTTTTCTCCTTTTGCAGAAATTTACTGGAGCAATAAATCTAGTGCAATGATGGAGAAATCTCTGGAGAGAGGGAGAGGAAAAAAAAGAACAGTAACAGTGCGATAGTGGTTGTGCTACTTTTGTCTGCCTCATGTCTCACCAGCATGTTTTTCTATAAAGCTTATCTGCTGTGAGGGAGGAGGGAAAGCAAAAATCCTTTCTGACAGTGGGTGCGTTGCCATGAAGGTCTCCCATGGCAGTGAAGTCCAAATTTCCCAACATCTGGAGAGCCAGTATTAAGTAGGTTATCTGATACCTAAAGAGTCACAAAGGTGGCACCGTAAATGATATCTTTTCCCGAGGCAGACAATGAGACAAAGATAATCACAGTGCCAAAAAGACAATGCATGTCATGCTGAAACAGAGAGTACAAACCTCTAAGACCTCAGAGCGTCTTAGAGAAGAGGCCTTCAGCTTTTTTTGACAGGTTTTGCATGTTTGACTATTATTAACACAACAAAAGGTTGCACATGGTTATTACTGAGGTGGCAACCTCCCCTGGCTCACGTTTTTTGTTTGTTATTCTAGGGGCAGTGCAAAAGAGTCACTTGTTTTCTGCCTTTGCATGTTTAGGCTGTGATGGCTTAAAAAAAAAAAAAAGGTTTTTCGGATTAAAAGGAAAGGTAGTGAGCCAGAAAACATTCATTGACTCAAAAGGAAACAGTGCTTTTCTTTTCAAAAATAAGGGTGCTTTGGAGGTGCTCAAAGTGTTACCTTATAAATAAATACCACTGAGCAAATAATTGCCTTGGTTTCCATTAACAGAATACCTGTGAACAGAATTTCCTCTCCTTCTGGCTGTCGCTGTTGTTTGTATTTTGTAGATGGTGATAGAATCTTGGGATCCCAACTAACATTATTGTCCTGCTGGGCTAAGTACTTTTTGGGCCAGTGAGTCTACTGGCCTGAAACGACTCAAGCTGATCATATGCAAAGGTCTATGACTTGTGTTTTATTTGGGTCTGCCCACTGTAATTCTTCATATATACGGCATTGTTTCAGTTTTCGAGGTTGGAACGAAGATAACTCACTACAGCATTATTCCTGATCATCCCTGTATCTGCAGCAGGCAGCAAAATTAAGATCTGAGGGAATTCCAGTGTGTAACTCCAAATTCTGCTTCCCATGAGCGTTTCCTGCATGTTACACTGAAAGTGAAGAAGGAAGGACAGGCTGGATGTGGCTTTATGTAAACCTGTTGAAAATGTGGCTATGAGTATTCACGAAAAGGCTTTTTATGCATTATTTGTTCCTCCATAGTTAAATATATGATGCTTACAAACTATGGCTGGTAAATGTGCACCTGCAAAAAGGGAAGGGGTGAGAATATAAAGGTCTTGCTTGGCTGAAGCAAAAATTACCACTAGACATGGGTGCAGAAGTTAATCTTGAGATGATGATGATGATGATGATGATGATTTACTTGGGGTAGTCGTAGTGGGTTTTTAATATGAGTGACAGAAATTTGTAGTTATTGCATAAATACAAATGTTTATATGGAATGTTCACAGCAGTTTGACACAATAGGAAAAAGCAATGGTAGAGGAAGGATTTTTTTTTTCTTCTGACTTACGTATGTAACCATTATCCAAGACACTCTGTCCACTCCATACGGACACTTTCAGGAAGTGATTCATCTCAGTTTTAAAAGTCTAAAATAAGGCAGATGGAAGAGCCTATTTCTCTCCACGTAAGAGCTTTGAGGCTGAATCACCTTGTGACAAGCAGGCTCAGTAGCTAAAGGAGTGTGACCACTCGCAAGCACAGTTCATGTCTTCTCACCCTGCCACCAGCACAGTCAGACTCAAAGTGATAGTGCCTGACTCTATAACAAATTCTCTTCCAGCTGCAGCAGAAGTAGCTCATCTGATAGATCAGTCATAATCACACTCAAATGTGTAGTCAAATTAATACAACACAGAACGCAGTACTCCAGTCTGTCAGGAATTAACCCTCACCCTGCAAAAAAGTTTCAGTTTGCATCTGTGAAGTTCATATGAAGTTAAGAACAATTCAGGTGTGGCTGTAAATTCAGATCGTTTTTTTATTTTTTTTTTTCCACTGTTGAGATTTAGGATTTCATTTTGCAAAGATGCAGAGCATTTTCTGGACACTCAGTTTCCTGACGACTTTGAAGAGAAGGACACAATAAATACTTAAAGGGTGGGTGTCAAGAGGATGGGTCGGTCTTTTTTTCAATGGTGTCCAGTGACAGGACAAGAAGAAATGGGCACAAACTTGAATATAAGAAGTTCCACCTAAACATGAGGAGGAATTTCTTTATTTTGAGGGGGGCAGAGCCCTGGAAGAGGCTGCCCAGAGAGGTGGTGGATTCTCCTCGGGAGACATTCCAAACCCGCCTGGACAAGTTCCTGAGCAACCTGCTCTGGGTGGACCTGCTCTGGCAGGGGGGTTGGATTAGATGATCTCCAGAGGTCCCTTCCAACCCCATGTAATTCTGTGATTCTGTGACATGGCACCTTGTGAGACCGAGGCCTTGCACCGTGCAGAACGTCTCAATCTGAACTGCTAAGTTCCTTAGATGTGTAAAATTTTGAAATGCATCCTAAACCTCTCACCCTCCACTACTGCTTCCAGCTGCCAGCCAGCCGAGTCAGGTGTCTAAACTTGGCTGATTGGCCGGGCTCCATCTATAATTGATGGAGACAAGCACATCAGAGGGGAGATTTATCTGGCCTATGGAGACTGCGAATCACACGTTTCCCATCTCCTGCCCCCGGCTATTTGTGGGCACTCCGGCCTCATTTTGTGGCACCTTTCCGTTGCTGTTTGTGGCTGCGGCATTAATTGAGTAGTTTAAATTGTTTGGGTTAAAAAAAAAAAATAAATAAAAGTGCCCCCCTCCTCCCCGCCTCCTGGTTAAAAAGGAAATCTATTCCCTGCCTATATCTTCTTGGGTGTGGGTGTAGAATTTCAACAAAAGCAAGTATTTTTAAAACAGTAATGGCAATCTATCCGGGGAACTAATTTAAATTTAAAAAAAAAAAAAAAAGTGCTTTTTCTGTGTCTTGTATGCTTTGGTCCAGGCATTAAAGAATAAAATAGAAAGGCATGTGTTAAACAAAATTTCCTGCTTTGTAGTTCCTTTTTCTTAACTCTCTGGTCCTTCCCCTGCCTGGTTCAGCCCTTCTCAAGCCCTGCAGATCCTGGGGGAGGGAGTATGTACTAAATTCCTTTCAGCCTTGGTAAACAGACTTTGCACAATCTAAAACAGGGTAGTGTTACACTGGTTTGCTGGACCCTTTGGATTCCTGGAAGGAAAAAAAAAAAAAGGGGAAAAACGAAAAACCAGGATATTTAGGATATTTGACATTTTCATTTTACTGGGGTATCTACAAGCACCGCTTGTTACGGAAGAGGGGGGCAATGCTTGGGATTTTGAACTGAAAGGAACTGGCTTGAATTTCTGGGCCTCCTGTTTCTCCTCCTTCCTTGCCTGAAGGGCTAAACCTGCTCTCCTTCCCACCAGAGAGTGGCCAGCTCTCTCCCCCAGCCCTGTGCCCAGCCTACACGCAGATAGATGAGGCACCACCTTTATTTCACATTCTGAATGTAAGTCTCTTGCAAAAAGGTTCAACTTTTTACATTTTAATAGTACATGGATCATTTTGTTGCTGGTCTTAATTTCATGGCCCCTCCTTTCTCTGCTAAATCAGTGCTGTTCCACACAGTTGCTTGGGATCTGCAATAGCAGTAGTTATCATGAAAAGCTTAATTTTTAAATAAACAGTAGATTTGCAGTGAGGATCACGGATGCTGCTTCTCACTAGACGCTGCTGTGGACATCTGAGTCCCTGTAATTGTAATCTGGATTTGTTTTACATCTGTTTTAGAGGTAATGGGATCTCCAACTAATGTTAAGTGATTTTTGAGACGCTTTTAGGGCCCTCTTGTCACTGACACAGGGAATTTAGGTTTTTCTTTGTGCTCCAGATGTGTGAGAGCAGACCTTCTTTTTTTTTTCTCCCCATAAATGCCTTCGTTATTAAAATTACCTGCCACAGTCTCCTCTCTCACACCCTTTTGCAAGCAGCTTGCTGCAAGTTTTTGGACTCAGGCTGCTGGTGATGGGCCACAGAAGTGGCTCTGTCTCTGTGACTTAACTGGCCAATGTCACTCTAAGAAACAGGAGAGCAGCTTTGAGAGTCCACCGAGGATTTGCTTTTCCCCGAGCAAGGTAGCAGATAAACAGGATTAGAGTATTTGCACAGTCTTGAAATCTGGGTCGACTAGGTCTTGCCCAAGGCATCCTTCTTATTTAGTGGCAAGATTTGATTGACTGAGTGCACAGTCAACATTTAGCTTTCTGTCCTCACCTCGCACAAGCAAATCATCCACACGATCCCAGGCGGCTCCCAGTGCAAAAGGTGTGGTCAGGTTGTTCACCTGGTTCGCTAATTGGCTCAGCCCCAAGGCCCCGGGTGGATGATTTGGGAAACTCTGTCTTTGCACTGCATTGAGCAGTAGCCAGCTCTCTTGGAGTTCAAGCCTTGTTTTTGCTATTGATTTTGTCTTAATGTAGGTGGGCATTGAATTCAGTGGTAGACTTGTCCATGTAAAAGGTCTCGTAAGAGCTTGGCTGGCACCTGGGCAGTGAAATGGTTATGTTGAACTTTGAAATGAGGGTGGTGCCTGCCACCGAATTTGTATGTGTGGGGTTGGGATTGCTCAGGAAGCTTCTCCTGGGGCCAGGTCTTCCTCCTGCCTGGCCCCTAGAGCCCTGCTTGCTTGCCTTCCTCCCAGCCTGCAGATACTCCTTCCACTGGCCTGGCTGTACACTCAACCAGGCCTCCTAAATAACCTGCTTAAGAAACAAACCCACCGCCTTCTTTCCAGGAAAAGAAAAAAAAATAACAACCCAACCTTTCAAGTAAGTTCCTTTCTCTAATCTGGTTTAAACTACAACCACAGAATCACAGAATCATAGAATCGTCTAGGTTGGAAGAGACCCTTGGGATCATCGAGTCCAACCATCTACCCTACTCTACAAAACCAGCTAAGGTGGAGGGGTTGTAGCCATTCGTGGAAGGAGGCACGTGTTGTAGCATGACATTTAAAAGTCACGTGGAAATGTAGCCTAAGACGGTGATTTGATGATAAAAAAATAATTAGTGGGAATTCTGGCCTCATCAGTTGATTTTGTCTCTCTGCCCCCATCTTTATTGTTTTATTGTTTGCTTTGTGGTTTGGCTTTGTGGTGATGTTTTGTTTTTTTTTTTCAATTGGATCAGTTTCCTGGTTTGGTTCATGGTGCAACCCTGCAAATGGTTGTGGCGATGGAAGCAGGAACAAGCAGCTGGGAACAAGGGGGAGGGACAGTTTAAGCCAGTGCTGCTTTTGAACATTTGGTGTCATGGACCACAGCCTCAGCATTTCCCCGGATAAGCAGTAGAACTGTATCTTCTCATCTAGTGACATTTCACAGGGTATCTTAATTCCAGTTAGGTACACTTGTCTCTATATTTATTTTGTTCTCTATTGAAACTGTGCTATGAGCAAGTTAAAATAAGGACAGCAGACTCGATTGTTTTATGCTATTACGATCAGCTCAAAGAGAACACAGTCTTATTTAGCTTTTCTGGGCAATTTCTTTGCGCTAATACCCAGGAAACTAGAAGTGGGCTGCAAGGAAGAAAGCAAGACACTTAGCTTTGAATGACCTGTGTGGACTACTCACTTGGGAACAAGAAGGAAAAAAAAAAAAAGCAAACTACAGTTTATCACAAAAGATCTTTGCTTTACTGCAGCAGTAAAAGTGATATAGCAAAAACATATTGATTCTCTGGGTGACTGAAAAAGCTACAGCACTGAAAGGATTCCTCGCAGTAAATCCGAGTTTAATTTTTCCATCCAAATGCCTTGAATAACGCAGCCTTCGTCTGCTGGTGACCTATCTGCAGCACTGTTTAAGATGATGATAGCACTGTTTATCCAGGATAGGATCCCCAATTGTCGTGCATCATGGCAATTCCCCGTAGCTTCCTTGTGCGAGGAACGTTGTATCACATCTAGAATGATTATCTGGGAACTTGCCCATTGCGCAACAGTAGGAAGGCTCTTTATTGTTTGATTTTTTTTTATTTTTTGTTCTTTTTTTTTTGGCTGTTATTCTCAGCCTGGTGGAACTACTGCTGAATTCCCATTAAACCAGCACACTCGCATGTGCACATGACACGTACACATGCACTTTAGGCTGCCTGGCAGCCTGAACTCATTGTATATTCATTACCTTGTGGCAGAGTCCTCTTAACCATGACAACTAGGAAATAGGTTACACCAAAAGGCTTCTCTTGGGTGGGGATATGTGTGCGTATGTGCATATGTGTAAGGATACGTGCACACGTAGAGAATGGAAAGCGTCAGGCAGCCTAAAGAGCTGTCTCCCTGTATCTCTGCTTGAATGGTATCATATCCCAACAGCCCTGCTTCCCCCCCTTCATCCACCCCCCCCCTTCCTCTGCTGTGCAGGATAATAATGTGGTGGAAAACCTTGTGTCTGTGGGGGGAAGGGTTTAAAAGCATCATACTGAGGCTGGGCATCCTGCCAGGGGGAAGGGACAGAAGTGAAGTGCTCCTGGAGGTTTTCTTTTTTTAGACAGTGATTACTGAAGGGGAAAGAAGGCCAGTCATCATAGGAGTACAAAAAGACAAAAAAAGTATTTACTGTGGGCTATTGGCAAACACTTAAGTCTTACTTTAAGCAAGAATTCCACACCAGAGGGGGAAAAAAAAAAAGGCAGAAAATCGTTGTGCTTAAAGAAGATAGTCCAGACTCACCAGCTGTTTTAAAATTACTTATTAAAATGCATCACATCTCTATCATTTCCCTTCGTCTCTCCCAAACATACACACATGTATTCGCACTTATAAAATGTGTGTCCTGAAGGTCCTAAGGACTTGAAACAAAGGTTGGTGCAGAGGGGATGTCTTTGAAAGTGAGTTTTACTCTGTACTTAAAACCTGAAAATTCAGTGTATGCAAGTCCCCTTTGAGAGTTAAAAATAAGAGAGTTATAGAAATAGCAGGTCAGTAACTCTCATTTGCCCTGAGCTCTCTGCAGAGTCATTCAGCTTCTTGTTGAGCTGAAATGCAGAATATTTATACATCTCAGAACTGCTGGCATCAGAGAGAAAAGCCTCATGTCTTATTGGCAAAGCAGGGTTGTGAAAACCCCCAATATCTGTTTTTTTTGGGGAAAAAGTCCCCGCCAGCCATGTGAAACCTGTCATTGTATTAGCACTTGTGGACAAGAATATCTAGAAGATTGCGCAGTCTTTTCTTCATCTAAAGAAAATCATAATTACAAGCTTTGAATTCACATTCCTTCGTAGATGACAGCATGTTTAGGAAGCTTATGTCCCTGTTAAGCTTCTGACTTTTGAAATTGAATTAGGCATGGCAGAGGGAGGGCTTGGGGGACGAGGGAATATTTTTTGGCAAGTGAATGCAAAACTGAAAAGCCAGATTTGCCAAGCATTTTTCCAGGGATGTGTGCATGATTTGCATGTCCCCATTCAGCCTCATAACACATCCTCAGTGTGAAACTGATGGGGAGTGGTAGGGAAGTGGCACTGGTGGCTGAGAAATTAAGGGCAACATGAAAAATATTTGGTTTTCCTTGATGCAAGCTAATTCACGCTGGTGAATCAGTGGATTTGTCCCCCCTCCTCCCCTCACCCAAGGAAAGTCTTTTGCCTTCTTTTTCTTTTTAGTAAATGCTTAAAACTGAAACTGTGATCATTGCATTAGCACTGGCTGGTGGATCTCAGAAGGAGGTATCAAAATTTTTTGAAGCTAATCCAAAAGCACAACAAAGCATTTTAGTTTAGAAATCAGGCTAAAAATCTTTGAAGATCAAATTCCCTTGTGAGATTTCCACTTTTACATGTGCAGAAAGTATCACGAGACTGTTCTTGCATATCACATCATTGCAGTAATTCTCACTGCAGGAATTACAGTTATGTGTGAATATTAAAGTAAATAAATAGCAAAGCTGAAGTGTTTTGAGTTCATTTCAGGTTATAGGCAATGGCTCTCTACTGTTGTTGCACTTTCTGAACTGTTTCCTTTGTCCTTAGGCACTGATTTAGGAAAACACTTTAAAGTATACTCAAACGTAAGCATCTGGATTTTCCCATCAAAGTCACTACTCTGTTCACAGATTTAAAGCCAAGCAGGTGTTTGAGAATTTTTTCTAGGTAGATGGTGCAGAGGAAAGTTTTCAAAGTAGAGTTAGAGCTGTCTGCAGAGGAAGCAGGAGGCTCTGCCCCAGGCCCCCTCTATTTGCTGAACTTTAGAAAGTCCTACTTACTGGCTTGCCTGAAGATTCAGCATGCCCATGAGGAAGGGGTGCAATGTCTAGCAAGACTGTGAAGATTTATGGTTGGTGATCTGAAAGGTCTCTTCCAACCTAGGCAATCCTATGATTCTGTGACTCTGTGAAAATTTACCCTCAGTTAATAAGTTGTCCTTATCTGGCAATCACCTGCAGGATATAGGGCAGCAAGTATCAAATCCAACACCTGGAAAACAAGACAGCACCATCAGAGAAGCTCAAAAATCTCATAAATTTTTACACCGGAGTGAAATATATTTAATACTTTGGAAACATGGGAAGTAGTTGAAATTCTGGCTTTTGGAGGAGAAGTGGAACTTGACATAACACCCCATTGAAAAGCAGCGGTCTTTTGTAGTGTTCAGCTTTATTCACAGATTTTACACAACTTTTGGCATGGGTGAGGGCATACATAGAATCATGCATTGTTTTCTGGAAACCTCATAATGTCAGCGAAAATGCAGATAAATCAAGGAAAGTGAAACATCATGAGGAGACAAAAAGAATTGGTTTATGACATAAGATTAAGAGAATCAAATTTATCTAGCTTGTCCAACTTAAATTAAATCTCAAATCATGATGAATAAACACTTTAAGACTGTGAACAGCAGGGACAGACACATTATTTAGGGTTGTTCAGAGAGTTCACTGCGAGTATCAGGATGACAGTAAGCAGTAGAAGATACTGACTGGGTTTTAGTAAAGTGCTCTATAATGGTATAGGAGAGCAGGTTCACAAAAGAAAAAGTAGCTCAAATAATTAAAAGTGGATTGGACAAAACACTGGAAAATCTCTATTTTAATATCTCATTCATCACGATGATGATATCCCTTTTAGAGAAGAAAATTCCCTCACACATGAATGTGATAGCGGTCCATCTTTTTCTTTTTTTGCTGACTCTAATTTTGATTTTCTTTTCTGCCTCTACTGTCTATTTCTTGCTGAGAAAAGTGTATTGGTCTGATGCCTAGGATTCAGTTCATAATCAGTGGTGTCTCAGCTGTTACTTTTTCCTCCTTTCCCACAGAGAGTTCTGAGATGCCTATGGTACGTGATTTTTTGTCAGTATTATTCTGCTTCATCCTGCCTGGTATACCTAATAGGAATGCTCAGGACTGACGATGAGACAGTGCCATCAATTAATAATATTATGAGATGTTCGCACAGTGATAGAAGTTGGGGATCCAAGAGCTTGGTGTAGTCAACAGTTCTGGCTGCTGCCATTGATTTTTTATGCTGTTTCATATCCTTGCTTGGAAGGTTTACATACTTTAGCCCAGGCTTTGTGAGATTAGCCTGTAATTTAAATACATGTCATTGACAGGAATGCTTTTTCTTTCCACTGATCTTCTGGTTATATACCCTACTTTCTGTTCAACCCCATATCCTCAAAATAAAGAAACTTCAATTTTTGCTCCTCTAATCTTCCTTCCCTATTCCTCTCTTAACCAAACTACACACACTCCAACTTTCCACCTTAAACGATTCTATTTAGCGAAGTCTTTTGAGACTTTGCTAGAGTATTTTCTGAAGTTTTGATAATTTTTTTTATATCTCTCAAAAAGAGTCCAACCTTTCCTGGGCTTCCTCCAATATGTCTATATCTTATTGATAAGATATTGACTGGAATAGGCTGCCCAGAGAGGTGGTGGGCTCTCCTTCTCTGCAGACATTCAAAACCCGGCTGGACACGTACCTGTGCAACCTGCTCTGGTTGAAACCTGCTCTGACAGGAGGGTTGGACTAGATGATCTCCAGAGGTCCCTTCCAACCCCATATCATTCTGTGATTCTGTGATAGTGGTGGCAAATAGATCTTATCGGTAATTAATAGTATAGAGATCTGAACACAGTGACTTGGGCCTGGGTCGAAGAATGCATGAGTTTAAACAGCTGAGTAGTTGCCTTGTTAAACTAGAGCTTTAAGGCTCAGAATATAAACTGCGTATTTCCTCATCATCCTCAGGTATACCCTGGGGAAAAGGCACGACTGAAAGGGTGCACAGTGTGGGCAAGGGAAATCTGTGCAGAAAATTAGATCCTGAAGTTATGTTACTGACTATACCAAGTGTGTACAAATCGGTGTCTACTGCCTTTAGAAGCTCTTGAGTTTTGCAGTGGCTGAGGCACTGTGGGGAAGGGGCAGGCTCTCAGGTGCTGGTCCAGCTCCCACCCAAAGATGCACTCTGGTTAGCACTGTTGTTAGCAGCTTGGATATTCCTAGAGTCTTAGAGGCTTCTAAGAATCTACTGAGACATCTATAAACATCTCAGCCTTTCTCTGCTGCATAGGAAGTCTGAATGTGTTCAAACTCAAATACATCACAACCTCTCTTTCTTTCTTCTATGGTTTTATTGGTTTAGGGTTTTTTTACAAATTTTGCAATTCTACCCATGCTTAGTTGTTGAAAGCTTCATTTAAGGATTGTGGCAAAAAAACTAGCCTTCAGAATGCTCCATTACTTAGAGGTCATGGCTTCACTGCCATTTCTACATGTAAGGATGCCTTCTGTATTTCTAGGAGAGGAGCAAAGACAGAAAATGCTATGTTCATCTGGTTCAGCCTCCTTCTCCCCAACCCTGGAGCTGGGGCTGAGTTGCTTTTCTCTAGTCTCACACGAGTTCTCCAGTACCCATCTTTTACAGTCAAGCAGTTGATTTTGCTCTTCTGATCACTGCTGGAAACAAAACAGAGTTCCTCACTGAACTGGTCATAGAAACACCCAATCTGAAATGTCAATAGAAACCATCAACACATGCATGGAGTTTACATTTTTCTACACTGGCACTTCTAATGAACTAGATCCTCCATCACGTTGCCCAATTTCTTAATTATATTAGTTCCTTCTTAGTTTTTACCCATTCCATTTTTTCCTCTTGAAGAAGAAATTTCACTATGAAATGCAAAATAAATACATTTTGCATTGGGACAATTGCCTTTATCCCAATTTCAATGTGCTCTTACAGGTACCTGTTTACTAATGCAGCACTTATGTTTCACTAGATAAAAGGACCTTGCAGAAGCATCTGTTCCCTTGCCCCAACTGTCTTACATGCTACAAAGGAGACGTCCAAAGCAGCAGGACTTCAGGGAGGGCAGCCAAACTTCGATGATGATTCTGGCAGCCACGGGCGCATACCGAATTGACTGCATGTGCAGTGTGGAAGGGCTGAGCATGCTGGTGAGATGCCTTAGCTGTGCACAGGCTTATGTTTGTGCCTGCGAAGGAGTTACAGAAAGAAAATAAATTACTACCCTTGGGAGTGGCAAGGTGAAGTGGGACTACTGTTGGAAGATCACCCGTAGCTCATCTTGTAACCGTGGCAACTTACCACTAGGAAAGACATGGACCTGTTGGAGTGGGTCCAGAGGAGGATGAAAAAAGGATCCGAGGGCTGGAACACTTCTCTGTGAGGACAGGCTGAGAGAGTTGGGGTTGAAGAGCCTGGAGAAGATAAAGCTCCAGGAAGACCTTATAGCAGCCTTCCAGGAATTAAAGGGTGCCTACAGGAGGGATGGGGACAAACTTTTTAGCAGGGGCTCTTGTAATAGGACAAGGGGTAAAGGTTTTAAACTAAAAGAGGGTAGATTTAGAGCAGATAGAAAGGAGCAATTTTTTACAATGAGGGTGGTGAAACCCTGCAACATATTGCCCAGAGAAGTGGTAGATGCCCCATCCCTGGAAACATTCAAGGCCAGGTTGGATGGGGCTCTGAGTAACCTGATCTAGTTGAAGGTGTCCCTGGTCATTGCAGGGCGGTTGGACTAGATGACCTTTGGAGGCCCCTTCCAACCCAAACTATTATGTGATTCTATACCTGTGTTTTGTTTGTAGCACATGGAGCCATTAAAAAGTGAACAAGCTTGACTGAAGTACCATTGTTTTTTCCCAGTCTCCTTAAGCGTAATCAAATTAAGCAATTTGGTGCCCTTACTACATTTGGAACATGCAAGCCTCTTCCCAGCCCTTGAGTAGATGAAATCCTTGCATCTTTACTTTCTCTATCCTTCCTTAAGAGGGGTGTTTGACAGATCCTGAGGCAAAACTAAGCTGCATTGAGCCCTGTAGGATCTATCTGGACAAAGAAATCTCAAGTCACCAAGCTCACTGCAAAATCGTGGAGTCTTATACATATAAGGGTGATAAAACGAACTTTGCAACAATTCTCATGGTACACTCATATATCACCACTTACAACTGTGGAAAAGTCAAAGGCTCAAACATTTGGCATGGTAACTGGTACCTGCAGCCACCAACTGGTGTAAATTCAGTTAAGAACAGCACAGGAGGTGAAATTTTAAACAAGAATGTGAAGGACTTCCTGGCTTTTGTTAACACAAAAATAAGACTTCTTCCTGCCTCTGCTTTCGTAGTCACTTAAGAATAAATATTAGTTTATTACTGAGACAACTCTCATTCTGGAAATTAAAGAATACAACAGACAAAACCCAAGCCTGCCTTTGCTATTTCAAGAAAATACCTTTGCTGTTTTCTGAGTACATATGGCAAGCAAATGCATATGATTATTTTTTCTGGTATCTGAAATGTGGAAATCACAGCCTTTATGGAGGAAAGATTTTTTTCATTACGTAGTGTATGGCTCGCCAATGACTATCTGCAGCTCATTGTACTTTATCCTGAAGCCAGCAACAGATCTCTTATACTGCAAGACTGTTGCTGGTTTAGTTATTAGTTGTAGCACATTTGAAACAAATGGTTTAACTACAATTTATCCAAGTCTATAATTATTCAAATTGCTCAAGGGGCTCTGTAGGTTCCAACCCAGCAGGAATTCTTCTTCTTATTTTCATGTATTTTTTCCCTTCTTCTTTAACATACGGAAAAAATAACATGAAAAGTGTTAAACAAAATACATATTATTTTTAAACTCAGAACAACCTCATACACTAGTTCAGCTATCCCCATTAGTCTTTCCGTGCCATACCACTGCAATGGTCTGTCCTAGAACAGGAGAGTTTTTTGACTTCATGCTTCTCTCTTTGTTCTTTCCTTTATCTCTTTTCTTTTTTTACTTTTCTTTTCTTTCCTTTTTTTCCCCCACTCCCCCTGCCTAGCCCCAGTCAATAATTGACTTACAGGAATCCACTCAAAGCTGAAGCTTGAGAAACTTATGTGAATTTGGAAAGTTAACTGCATTTCTGTAAGTGTTTAATATTTATAATTTTCCTCTTATTTCTTGAGATTTTGACTTGAAATTTGGAAAAGAAATAAACAGTTTGTTGTAAATTTTGAAAAAAAACAAACAAAAAATGGGTTATGTGAAAGGTCAGTGTAACGAGTTTTTGTTTTCTTAGATGCCTATGTGCTGCTTGCATTCTTGTTACTCTTTTCAAATGTAATTCCTATACCTGTTGGAAGATTTATATGTCAACTGCTTTGGAAAGTTTAAACCCATTGCTTCATAATGTAAACAGGATCTGTTGGGTGTCTCGTAATAATGACTTATTTTTCTATCCCTCTTAATCAGATTTTGATTCTTTAGGTGCAGAGTAACAAAATGCGACATGCAACGATGGACAGCTATTAAGTAGTTCTGAAGAAAGTACTGACTAGTCCAGAATTCTCGACAGATGCAAAGTATCCTGGCCTCCTTGGTGAGGGGATTGTATAATTGACGTGTATATTTAATTAGTGGTCATTTATACTATGATATTTTGTAAATTACAAATACAAACGAGTACTATGATTTGTGAGAAAACTTGAGGAGTCACTAATGTAAGGAATCACTTGGCCACTATCACCAGTGTCTCATCAGGTATCTAAGCAGGAATGGTACCATCACAGTTGCCATTTTGTCACTTGCATTCACATTCACTTAATTCTAGCCTCTTTTAATTACTGCTATGAGTGGGAAATATCGGGGCTAGAATCGGCATTACACAGTACTTGATCTTAAGCTTGTTGTTTCAGAAATCAAACTATATAAAGTGTTATTATCAGACTGGCTTCCCTGTAACAGTATTGCCTGCAAAACTCATAGTGGAGTGTGAGGGAATGTAGAAAAAATGATTGGTTCAGTCTCATTTTGAACCTCAGGCATCATCTACCTTACCAAATAAAAAGACAAAGGAATTCTTACTTTTCTATTCACTTCTTAGAAAGAGGGCATAATAACTTACATATGGGTCCATACTGAAGTCCCTCTGTCCTATTATGTGTTTTCTGACATAGACCCATAGATGGAGGGATGTTAATAGGTTTGCTGATGGGAGAACAGATTTATGAAGTGATTTGAGGGATAGCTACTGGCCTGATACTGGAGCATTCTTGCTCAGGCCCCCTTCACCCTGGTTTCATATATGTGTATGAAATGAGTCCACTCCATCTGTCAGGCTGGTTTACAAACAAATCCAGGAAAATACTTTGGTCATCACAGTTTTTGGAAAACATAAGGGATTAGCAATGGAAAAGTTAGAATCGCCTGCCCGTTCCCTTTTTTTATTTCTGTCCGAAATAATATAGCTTTCAGAGCTGGGATTCAGTCATCGCTGATGTAGCCTGATGAAGTCTGGTGGCTTAACTAACACATTACACTTGTCGTTTGCAGTGGCCTGGGAACAGGCTCTTTGTCAGCCATCACGTCCCTGCTGCGCGGCGCTGGGCTGAGCAGCTTCCACCTGAGAGGGAAAGGCGTCGTAACAGAATCAGCTGTGGTCAGTCAAGCTCAGCCTTTAGCTGTGTCTATGTAGTGTTCCTGGAATGGGTATGTTTATAAAGAGGGTAAAAATGCATATGGGGATACGCAGCAAACTTAAGCCAGAAACCTTCTCTGCATCCCAGGTAGAGGCAATCCATTTTGTCTCGTTTCTGCGTAGTTAGGACTAAGTGTTAAAATATCTGCTGCTTTGGCTTCTCAAACAGTTTCAGAAATTATTTTACGGCATTTTATGGCAAACTCAGGCTTATGCATCCTCCAAGTTGCTCTACCCAAGAGGGGATACTCAGATAAATAAATCAAAACATCCAAGGCCTTTGTATAAGTCTTGAAGCCAGCAAAAGCATAAAACTAAAAGCTCCATAAATGGATCCTCAGATATAAGGTCACTGTAGCTTAGCTGTGAGTGGGATCAGAAAAATTCCCGTTATCCATTTTAAGTGCATGGAAAGACACAGCGACTGATTTCAATTAGATTTTATATACAGCGAGTTGTATTCAATACAATTGCTTCCATTTACACTAGTACAAGCAAAAGGAAGGCTGGGACCACTTTCCCTACTCTGAATTTTTTAAATAGTTTAGTAAAACTAACACGTTTATATCTCTTATTATCACTTCACTGTGGTAGTGTTTTATAAGCAGGAATGAAATTCTCTCGGCAACGTCCCTGCTGGAAAGCCTGCTCCCATTTCACAGCCAGGGAGCGGAGGCATGTAGGTCAACAACCTAATCCAAAGCCCAATTTTTAGCACTCTTATGAAAGACACTTGGATTTTTTCACCGGGAGCTGAGGCTAGGTTTTGCCTACTTCTAAGCCAGAACACATTCTGCAATTTTGTCTGTGAGGCAGCTGTGCCCAAGCGCAGCGCTCAAGGATACGTGTGGAAAAGCCTTGGCCTTAAACGTCAGTCTTGCAGATCTTCTGTTGCCTCCCTGTGACTCTTACAGCCCGTTCACAGTCTGGGGCAGCGAAACCAGTAGCAGCGTGGAGGTCAATTTCTAAAAACACCAGTAGGGCTAGCGTGGAGCTGGTTTTGGGGCTGTGCCATCTGGAGAGAGACGTTGGTGGCTCCCACCTTCTGGCTCGCTCCGAGTTCTGAGAGCAGCGGGAGCTTCTGCCTCGTACAGATGCAATTTCATGATGATAGGAAATGGTAGCATATTGTTTCTGTAAGAGACAGTCTCTCATGGATCCCACAGCGTTCTTACCAGCATGTTTAACCTCTAATCTGGGAAAGAAAAATACCATCTGGCACACCCCATCCTTGAAAGGTTGCTGTCCCCTGCCTTGATGCGTACCTGGAGAGCTCATGTAAGATCTGCACTGACTTACACACGCTGGATGAACCCGCCTGGGCCCCAGAAGTAGTGAAGCAACATTAGTGTGATGCACTATCTGAGTTAATACAGCTGACTTTGCAGCAGGGCTAATGAGCTGGTGCAGCATGCCATATTTGCCTGGCGATGCTGCTTCCAGTAGTGGAGCTGGCTTATTTAGACCTCGCTTAGATATCTCTGCCCAGAACTGTGCCGGGCCGTGTTGGCAGATCCATAAACTCTTAATGTTTAATGAGGAATACTTTGCATTTATCTCATCAGAGAAAATATCACACTTTCTGTCCTAAGGAACCCATGCTTCCTTGTTTGCTTATTTATGCGGTGTTAATGTTATTTCCATTATTAAGGAGAGAAGGATTCTGGCACAAATGAGCACTTGCTGTTAGGATCAGACAACCCTGACTCACGATAACTGTCAGGCTTAACATATCACATCTACAGTCTACACTTTACCTTCTGCATTGTCTCTGTAGCAGAGAAGACAGGAGAGGCCATGTGCCCCGCTCCTAATCAAAATCTGCGGTCAATCTGGCCTATTGATGTAAATCACCAACAGTTTCGGTACACTCTCTCAGGTAAACTGGACTGTGCTGGCAGAAACTGGGCTTCTTCATTCCTGACCTGGGTGGTTTCACCCCTCCTTAGCCAACCTGCTGACCTAAGATGGTAGAAACCTGGCTGGCCAAGTAAACTATAGACCTGGGCTCGAGGGCACCCACCCACCTCCTGAGCTGCTGGGATGACAGGCATGGGTCCACCACACCCACTTTTCTCCTTGAAGGTGGTCAAAAATTGCTAGTGCTGAATTTCTAGTCATGAGGGAACAATAATGGAACAGTTTTCAGTGAGCAAGTACCGTGCCTTGGATTGACCTCGCTAGTGAAGACATTGCTGCTGTGTGAACGTACAGCTTGATGTGCTACCTCTGTGAAAGAGATGAGGTGAGACTTGCAGGTGTGACCTCATGAGTGACTGCCGAGCGTGTGAATCAGAACCCCAGGCCCATTGGTGGCATCTGTCCATTGCAAAGAAGCAATTCTTCCTCATCTCAGTTCTGCAGTTCTTTAATAATAAAGTGTCCTCTTGGATACAAAATGAAAATGTGAGATAGACAGAAGTTTTAAAAACGAAGCTGTGTGGCTGGCTGCTACTTCAGTCTTTTTGGAAATCTCTGTCTTATTACTGCTTGCATTCCTTCAGTAGGTTGCAGATAGAGCTGTTTTGGTTTAAAAAGGTTCCTCATACCCATGCTAAAATGTGCTTGTTTCATTTTTTAAATGTGCCTGTAAAGTAGCTTGGAAATAATTGTTCCTGATGTTTAATTAGGTAGTGTTTGAAAAGCACTTTGAAAATGAAAAATGAGTAGAAGTGCTAAATATTCTTGCCTAAGGTTGATTAATTATGGACAGTAAATCTTACATTAGCCCATGTGATAAATGTGAGTGAGTAGACTGCACAATCTATTAAAGGAAACCCAGGCATATACATTTTTCCTTCTACATATGGATCTGGGGCTGATAATCTGGAGGTTGGAGAATTGTCTCTGCTTTGTAGCTTCTCATCCTCTTCTTTATTCAGCGCTGTTGAAGACTTGAGCAAAGAATTCAGAATCTGGCTTTTCAGAGCTAGCAGAGGGGCGATCCGGGGCATGGGGACCCGCTGGGCTCCTTCAGAAGTTTCTGCTTTCAACTTCACAGGAAGTTGTTAGACATTGAGGCTACATCTGTGTCAGTAAATCACACATGTCCAGCTCTCTGCCACTGCAGTCACCTGGCACTGAACTGCCCGCATCCACACGATTAAACACTTTTACCCCGTGAGAGGGAGGTGGTTGCAGCCAGAGGCTCTGATGGGAAGAGTCCCTGGCCTGTGCTGGCTCAGAAAGCCTTCCTGAAGATTGTTTGAGTGAGTGCAAGTCCACCAGGGTCAAAACCATTCTAGAAATTGAACAGTGGGGGTGATTGAGGTCCAGTGCCTGAGCCTGCCCAGCGCTGTGTGTTTTACTGGTACAGATGTAGCCTGAGGGGCTGAAGCCTTCGCCTACAGTACTCACCTCTGCTGTCTTCAGGGCACCTTCTGCTGACAGAGAGGGGCAAAGCTGCTTCTCTACAGGCCAGATCACATGCCATGATGTATGTATCTTGCCGACCTCTCCAAGTTGGGTCTGTTTTGGAGCAGCTTATAGTGATATCTGATCTCAAAGGGCTGATGAAACTAACCACCCAGCTTCACTTGCACTGCAGAATGGATGATAGATTGCAGGACCACTTGGTGTCTTTGACAGGTTTTAAGTGGGGCTAATGTATAAAGAGCAAATGTTCTTATCACACCTAGACCAAATATGTGAGAGCTCTGTGCTAGTTCTTGCAAATATGATAAGTGCCTTGAATAAACTGACAATCACTTACCCCAGATAAAAAGTCTGGAGAAGGCTGTAGAATGAAGGCAGAAAAGGAAGGAGAAGATGACTCGAGGGAAACTGCATGAGAGTCTGAGGAAAACACAGAGAGCATCTGTGCTTTTTTTTTTTTCTTCTTTTTCATATATGAAAAAAACCCTACAGCTTTTACACTGTAGTGCTGTGGTCCTCTAGGGCTGGAGGAGTAAGTTTTCTCCTTGGAACAGGGGGATCAGACCAGTTGTTGACATTGACATGTTGGAGACAGCATGAAGGACTGAACTGAAATTGTTGCTTTAAGAGGGCAGTACTTTGAGATATAGAAAAACCAATGACTAGTCATTAACGTTGTTGACCTACCAAAAAAAAAAGAGACGGCATATACGAAAACATCATAACTGCAGAATCAGCCATAAGGCCTTAGCTGCAGAATATGCTGGGAGAGCTGGAGTCATGGCAGTTTGGTCAGAAAAGAAAATACGGAAGCCTTGCTTTTCCATTATCGTTGACAGATCATAAAATATTAAATTTTGATCTGTTTGGAAAAGATTGTCACGTGTTCGTGAAAATGACTTCTGACGACAGAGCTTCAAAGAGATAAAGTCTTTGGCAAAAGCTCTGGTTCTTTTAGCTTTGGTGAACCAGCTACAGTGAAAAAAGTTAGATCTAGGCACAAGATCTAGGCACAACCTTTGGTTCCCCTCAGAATTTCCCTTTCTCTGCATCTAGTCTCCAGACCTAGCCTGGTGGAGAGAACTCTGAGAGTGGTCTGTGAGCGTGAGCGTGGTACCTGGTCTGTAAACACAGGGGAAAGACTTCAGTTGTGAAGACACTGCTGGAAAGAGGGAGCTGTTAGATTGGCTCAGGTGTCCTGCTGGGAAGGCGCACGCTCACTTCTTCTTGTCTTATGCCTGTCCTCTCACATCACTTTTCCATGCCAAAACATTCCCGTTAATGCTTAGGCAGCAATGTGATGCTTTCTGACAAGAAAATTCAGCAAAGAGGTTCTGCGGAGCTCTTCAGTACATCTCTGAGAAGATGGTGAGCTGGTTTAGGAAGAGCTGATGAAATGACAAGTCACCTGGTGGGTAAGAAGCTTGAACGCATGGAGTTCATAGAAAGGAAGCAATGGGAAAGAGAGAGATATTCAGAAAAGAAAGATGAGAACTGGGGAGAGAGTGCAGAGACTTAGAGGGCAGAATCTTTTCAACGGTGAAAAGGGAAATCCATACAATGTGCATCTTCCCTGTTTTTTGGACTTGTAGAAACTTCTGAAATCTAGTTAATTAAAGGCATGCTATTTAGCACCCCACTTTTGATTGATCTTTCTCTCAAGAATGTGTGAATGAGATGCCGAGGTGTAAACAAGAACCATGAGACATAGATCTATGGTGAACTACACATACCCATTTTATTAGCATAATTCTCTTGTGTCAGGTGCTTTTATGCATCATTTCATTTATTTTAGCAAGTTTCCCAGTTGCAGGAGCTTCAAAACATAAAATCAACGGAACTGAAATCCTTCCCTTATTTTTGCATCAGGAATTCTTGAGGATATAATATGCGATGGTATCTGCTTCGCAGTGCTATGCAACTCGGTCACAAGCTATCACAAGTGACCTATAAACCAGATTTATTTGACACTAAATTCAAGCCGAAAACAACTTCCCAGAACCCTAGAAAAGGCAGTGACACTCTATATACTCGCTCCAAGGAGGCACGCACACACATTCAAATATGCATACTTTTATGCACAGATATCATCATGTATCATATTCTTGCTGACCATCTGTTTGCTTACTGTGAGCTCTGAGATGATTCAGTTGCTCTGCCTTTGGGGAAAGCACTGGGTAAGACCTGCATGTAAATGTGCAAGGGCACATTTGGGGACAAACTGACTGCTGTGCGCAGGGACCTGACATGCTGTGCCTGGCTCCATCATCAGCCCTCCTGGCTGGGCAGTCGAGATGGCTCAGAGATCCATCACCATAAGTGGCCCCACCACTCTTGGTGGGTCCTTATAGCAAGGGAGGGCATGAAGTGTAGAGAATACAAACTCTGACTGAGTTGAAGTTGTCTGCAGGAGCTGGGTGGGGTTCAGGAACACAAAGAAGGTGGACTTTGGTACCACTTAGCACAGACAAAAGCAGATATAATTGCTATATTTCTGTGGGACAGTGCAGAGAATAAACGAGAAGCATACAAACAACAGGAGCTATAGCCATTCATCTTCCCATCAATGGGAAAAATAAAACACCCTTAAAAAGTGAGGGAGACACTGAACCCAAATTGCACAGTAAATATAAGAATCCTACCTTCACATATGTCACTGGTGAAATCTGGCTGTCAGAGCTGGAGCTTGATCTAGGGCAGGTTTACTTGTGCACGAAGGGAGTTCTGTAAAAAGTGCAATGTTACATTAACAGCGAGTCTCCACTTATTCACAGGTAACACATCCGTGCATTTCAGATAGGTCTGAAAAGACCCCGCAGCTATAAGTCATCAAGTCATGAAGCTTTTAATTTATATTTCCTCAAATCCGTATTTTATGTAACATTTTACGAATCCTTCCCAATGCACAATGTGTCTCTGTCATCCTTTATGACCAAAAGTATATCACTGTCCCAAACACCCACACTGCTTTTTGTATAATGGATTTTATTTCTGGCCTAATTTAGGAACTTTCAGAAATGTTGTCCTGAGTCGGGAGCTGAAACCCTCTGCTTTTCAGAGAGGTTCTATTAGGCTTTTGTTACCAAGCGAATTAAAATAGAGGCTGCTGGTAAGAAACTTCCCTGTTGTTCTTTGCTCTGCAAAGGGCTGGCACAGGCAGACCCCGCAGTTGTGTGCAGGATCGGGGCCCAGAGGTTGTTTCTGTCAAATCAATTCACAGTTGCAGGCAATTGAGATTTTATTATTTTTTTTTATGAGGACTTTTCCTTATTTTTCTCCTTCCGAGTCAGTGATGAAGGAAGCTCTCAGATGTGCCCTTGTATTTTTGTCCCAATGAAGTGGAGCTTCCCATGGCATTTTCTTTGCTCCAGAACTATTCATCACTAGCACTGTGTTGATAATGTGATGACAGTTGTTGCCAAAACTTTCCTGTTCACCCTAAATCTGTTTTTCTTGGTATGAAAATAAAGATACGAAGCTCAGCAGAGAGAGAGAGCACTCCATGGTATGAGAGCTCAAGGTGACTGGGACGGAGTAATTACCCAAGGACAAACCCTGGTTGGGGGTGGGCTGCATTTTCCAGATTCCAGAGGGGAAGGGGAGAAGAGGGATGTGAGGCTAAAGGGGGTGGGCTGGGTGGGCTGTGCCTTCTGGGGGCTGGGGAGAGAGACAGTGCTCCTCTTTTAAAGGAAAATGAGCAGCCAGCAGAAACTAGATGTGTCTCACCATGGGGTGAGGGTGGAGAACCCACCAACTGCTGAGACAGTCAATAGGCAGATTATTCATCACACATTGCTAGGAGATTAACTGAGCAAACGTTCTGACAAAACTGATTAAAGCCTTCATCCTGTACGGGGGGAACAAAGAGACACCAAGTTATTACACCCCAGCCAAATGCCAGATGATGACTACATGTAGTGGAAACACAAAATATGGAGTGTTGTGGTTCCCTTCCCTCCCCCCCCCAGCTGGGATGACTCTCCCTCTCTTTATCACTAAGAGTCATCACAAGTTAAAGTTTGTAAATACAGCTACCTACTGAATGTTTCAAAAGCCAGATTGCTGTGATGTAAGAGATAAAGGACACCCCCTCCTTAGTTTGCTTCTCTCAAAATGTTATCTCAGAGTGTTATCATGTCTAGAGTCATCTCTCTTCTGAAGTGCATTCTTTCCCAGTATTATCAGCACTGTTTACAATTGCAGATACTTAAAATGAGCAAAATACTTGACTTCCCATTATGGTAAAGTTTGGATGGTACTCCCTCAGCCACGTGTAAACTCTGAATGTGCTCCCAGTATCAGTGTTTGCTCGGTTGCTAGTACTGGAAAAGGGAAAATGGACATGATTTTTTATTGTGTTCACTTAATTACCACAGTTTCTAGCCTTGTCACCTCCTAAAACAAGAGGATTATTATCAGTAAAACTAAATCACTTAATTGCAGACTTCTGAAAACTGGGAAGGTCATGAAAAACAACCTGAGAAAGGAATCCCTTTCCAGGCAACTCTGTTCTCTTTTGACAGTCAAAAATTGAACGGGTCATGGAAATGATCATACCAAAACTGCCAAGTGTCTACGACCTCTAACAAGTGCCTGTGAACAAGTGTTTAACCTGAGGCACTGCCCAGGCCTAAGCACCCAGCTCAGCATTGGTTTAGATACACTGCTGTGTGTTCACTGTTGCTCAGGCATGAAAAATCTCCCCGAAGGTCGTCCTGGCAATGTACGGACACTTTTGGTAAGGAAGGACATCATCTGTCAGGATCCTGAGACGTAAAATTAGGCAGCGCAGCCCCCCCGGGGAGCCAGTAGCAGGAGCTGGGCAATGGCACTGGTGGCTCTTCCCCTCTCTAAACCCCTGACTCTGAGGGTAAGGACATTACAACTAATTATGTCTTTGGACTGTGCTGACACGAATAAACCATTTGAGGTTAACTGTCATGCTTCTTAATGTCATAAAGCCTCCTTTTCATAGAATTAAAGCCTTCTTACATAAAATTGTGTCAAATTATTCCCTTGTGCTGGATTAGATCCTATAAACTGGCCTAAAAAAGTTGTTTTTGGGGAAGAGTTGGGCTCAGTCTCTGTAGTAGTGTCCAAGTAATATATTATTATAAATGCGTTTTTCAGGTGTGGATGTCAAATATGCAGTGGCTTTTGAAAAAAACTGTCATCTAATGTAATAACAGAAATCTCCTCTGAACATTGGGGAGAACACTGGTAAGCTCCAAAACTGTTAACTAAATTAACATTTGCTAACTCATGGGGATTTTTGCTTAATTGTATTTGTATTTGTTAACTTGCATTTACCTTACTTGTGGTTGTCAGTGCCATCTCTTTAATATAAGCAAAGAGGAAAGAGATAACAAGCGAGAAAAATCTTAAGAACTTTCTGTTTAACACTGAACTCCAGACACTGGGTTAAGAAATAACTCACATATATTAATAACAAGACCAGCAAAATACTATGTGCAAGAGAGTACAGTAGTACATATACTGGAATAATTTGTAAATATAATAGGAACTGTTATGTACATGAGCATTTTATGGATCCAGTTGATGTGTTGAAGTGGAACAGTGGAAAATTAAGAAACCCCTAGAGAATTGCAGATACCTTATGTAATTTATAGTTTCCTCTAAGTTGTTAAATAGCTTTATCTAGCAACATGTTGCATGTACACATGTACATCAGCATTTCATAGCTAACATAAATCTGCAAAAGATGCTGCCAACTGTTGTTTTTTGTGGTTTTTTTTTGTTAAATCGGTGGCTTTTTCATCACTCAAACGATTCTCACAGTTTTGAGACCACCCCGATCATTAGATGATCATTGAAAAGGCAAGTGTATACATCTGGATTGCTCTGGGAAGGCAAGGAGCTTTTCAAAATGAAGGAAACAGCTTCTCTTTTAAAAAACCTTTTATACCCTTGTAAAAGGCAATAAAATATATATCAAGCATAGATGATACTGACTGCTCTTTACAGTCACTATTAAGATTTATGGTCCCTGAAGTTAAATATTGACTTTGGCATCACCTTGGTCAATATTTATCTCTCAGATCAATAAATCTTAATATTGACTGCAGCTGAAGTCACCATGCTGCCCAGTGTTACCTCTGAATGATTTATATCAATGTATTTTCCTCTCCCCTCAATATATCTTTTACTTTCTTGTGTTCCTATTTGATGGGGTCAGAAGATCTTTTTGCATCAGGAAACTTTTTTTTTGCATAGAGAGTTGTACTTCTCATCAGATTGTTTTACTCCTTTCCTTATTTCTTCATAAGTTCTACTGTAACGGCACAAACCATCTTAGCATGAAAAAAATTTTCCTAGTGCCTAAGTAAATGTATAAATTCTGAGACCATACTAGGCTGTATCATTTTCATTATGATTTTACATACTGGAAGTTATAATCATCATAATCATCCTAATAGGTATTAGTGCTTTCTCTTATTATCCTTAAATTTCTATATTAACATCCACTTTTCTGCCTCCCAATGTTTTCCTTCAACTATTAGAGTTATAATACAACATAAAATTCTGGTTTATTTAAAATTTAATTATTTAGTCTCATTTGGTAAGTTTTTATTATCTTGATTTCCCCAACACAGTTCAGTTCATGAAGAAGTTAGAGACATGATCGCAACTAGCTTTTCATATATATATATATAATTTTCCTTATATCACTGGAATCATTGTGTTAGCAGGACCTTTGAGGCTAATTGAACAAAACCCCTTTACCGAGTCCAATTACAATTGAAGTTCCTAATGAAATCTTTTGAATGTGATGTATAGACACTGGTTAAGGCAAAAATGGGTTGCTGGCTACCCTCCTTGTATTATCCTAACCCGAACCTTTAATAGGATCCAGTCTTTTTTTTTTTACATGAAAGATGTGTGTGTCATTTCCCGAACTATATTCTTGCCAACAGCAATCTACAGGCACGTTCAGGGGAAATATATTCGCCCTTTCTGTTCTTTCCCCGTGTTTAAAAAAATCCACCTTTCTTTTGTTCCCCTGGGTGAAAGCTGCTGACGCCCTGACGGCGTCGTGCCTGCGCCGGCCCTGATGCCACGTGGTCCTGCCATCCCACCCGAGGGGCTCTGGGACAGAACCAGCCCCAGCACCACGTCCCAGGCTGTGAATCACAGCATCATCCACCTACTCAGTCTTTGATCCAGTGTTGTTTTTTTTTTTTTGACTGTACAGCTCCAAGCACAGTGATAGCTTAATTAAGAAATACTAATGTAGATGGGCCCTGCACCCATCCATTTGAGTACAAAAGAATCCCAATTTTTTTTGTTGTGTAATTCTTTCAGACGCTTGAGACTGTAAAATGAGTTGTGCTCACACTTGAACAAAGGAAGAGTGAGAGTCTCACTAAACTTCTAAGTTTTTTTTCCTGCCACTGGGAAAAGCTAGAAGGATACTAACATTAAAAAACAAAATGAAGAATACTAGATTGCTGCCAAATCATCAGCTAAGTCTTCTTTTTTTTTTGTTGTTGTTGTTGCTCTCGTGTTCCCATGCGAGGGCTGCACCCTACAGAATAAAATAGCTCTCTTCTACCGAGAGTGTCATGGAAAATTTGCCAAACAGAAACAAAGGCCCGTCTTCCACTTCCGCCTTCTGACACAAACAGCTGTACTGCTGCATGTGATAAATTATCAGAGTGGATAAAAATCTTCCTCCCCTTCTACCATGTCTTTAAAATGAGATCAGAGTGCTCAGATGAACACAGCCCCTCTCCCTATCTGAGAAACAGAGTGAAAATGGCTTCCGATGACCTTCTACATTATTTGGGTAGCTCAGCTAATTAGGGACGCAGCAGAACTCCCTTGTGACTTGCCCTATCATGATCTTTCCCAACTAATGCAGTTCAAGCTCCGAATGCACCAGCAAAAAGCTGCTTCAGGATGTTCCTTGCAATCAAGAGAAAAAAATAAGTTTTCCTGTGCTTGGACGGAAAATGGAGTGGCTGGAGGGGAAAAAAAGGGTGTAATTCACCAGTACATTTGTGAATGGGGAGTGAAACTCTCAGCCAGAGTTTGAAGTTGAAAGGCAAAGAGTTGTACAGCTTACTCCTTATCACTTATTAAAGTCCAAAACTTCCTCCATTAACAAAATGGAATAATTTTCTATACTTCCTGCCTTCTGTACCCCCTACTCTGGGGTATCATGGATGTGCACAGCTATGAATCTGCTTGCACTCCCATCCAGGGGAACCTGCCTTTCCCTGGCTGGTGAACAGCCTGTCCTTGCATCTACCGTAGTGCTAATGATCACAATAAGTGCTCAAGAAATGCTTTAAAATGTCAGGGCCAGAAAAATGACAAATAACATTATCTTATCTTTATTTGACATTTTTAACAGTACTATTAGTGTTAGTGATACCATCGACAGCGTGTTTTAAAAGTGGGAGGGAAATTAGGTGTACAGTAAATAATCTGCAGGCTGTTTAGAGGCAACTATGAAGATCAGTGAAGAGTTTTTCAGTGTCACGCAACACTTCCAAACAAGGTGATAGAGAAACATTCCCTAAATGCTGGGCTGATGAGCTGTCTAACAGTGTACCTTGTGGTGATTAACTTCTCAGACCTCTAAGAAAATAGGACTGAAAAAAGCTGGTGACCTGCACCACCACCTAAGGCAAAGACTGACAAATCTTGTCCTGAAACTGATGGTTGCTGATGAGGACGACAATGCTAATGTGGAGCAGCAATGGATGCTGCTCTGATGCAGCCCACAGGATTTAAAACACCTCACTCGATGTGGTCTCCAACTCCTCAGCTAACTGCAGCAGGGCTGGGTAAGACTGAGGACGATGGTGAGACCCTTGAAAAATTGTAAGGAGAATTTCTCTGCCAGTTGTGTGAGCAAACTGAATTTCTTCTTCCTCAGGACTCCTCAAAAATGAGAAGTAAACTCCTTGTGTTGGTCCTACTAACAACCAGATCAAATTTGTAGCCATTAAATGTGTCTGGGCACATGTGCCATCCTTCCAAGCCCTGCTTTTGAAATTAAGCGGGACCTAACAAAGGCTATGATGCTCTGAATGTCACACAAAGCTGTGAGGCTGGAGGGAGTGATCTGAGAACAAATTAGAACAATCAAATATGTTTAGCTTGGATAAACAACAGCTAATGGGCTGGGAATGCATACAACTGACAAGTTTGGAGAAGGCTGTAAACATCAGCAAAGGCAGTGACATAATTCTGAAGGTTCGAGTAGATTCAGCTAAAGACTAAGGGCTTGTTTACACCAAGAAACTCACTGTTATAATTATGCAGCATAATTATACAGCATAATTGTAATTATCCTGGAATTATTCTGAAGGAAGAGTGTCCACATGGGGAGTTACGCTGATATAAAGATACTACTAAATTTCCCTGTATAGACAAGCCTCAGCAAAAAAAAAGGATTGTTTTTGTGTAAAGCCTCTGTGTGCTACTGTTACTAGTACCACAGCCCGACACAAAACAGAGAATGTAAATTGCAGTCATAGCTTTTAGTTGATTTAATCTATCTAGTTCAAGCCTTGTCCCTAGAGAGAGACCCCCTACCAGCACTGGATTGTGTGACGCATATTCCCATTTCATATGAAGAGTCTTTGCACTTTTCAGTTCCCCTGATTCGCCTGGGACTGTGTCCTGCTCTGGAGTTCAGCTCAACTGAATAGCTTGCATGACAATAGCTCACTCTCTGCCTCTGTGGCACCACCATCCACAGCCATAAGGCACTTGTCATGAAGATGATTTGCTCTAGCCTGTTGCTGGTGTGTCAGTATCTAATAGGACTTGCATTTTCACACTTCTGTAGTTTTTAGTTAACAAGCTTTAATCTTCCTCTGGGAAGCTATATCATATGCCTAAGCCTGTCTATGCAAAATTTTATCCTATATCCATGGTACTAGAAGAGGCAAAGTGATACATTCCCCTCAGTTATGGATGCTCATATACAACCACATTTATAAACCATTTGTCTGACCTTGTTCTCTGTGGCCATCTCATTGGACTAGAAAACAAGGTTAAATTTGTGTGACTTCAGTGAACAAAATCCATCACTTCCCTGCTCCTACACAAGCAATGGTGCAACTGCTTGAGGAGGGATAATGAGGCTTTGGGATAATCGAAACATGCTTCTTACAGTTGTTTTTACAAGTAGCTATATTCCTATGGTTTGTTTAAGATTTCAAACTGAGCTATGTGGAAGAGTTTAAATATTTGAGGGAAGGTTCAGAAAGCAAACAGTATGGCAAGGAATTGCTGTGATAATTAGTTTGAATAATAACATTGCTACTCTTGCCTAGCTATTTTTACAGTCTTTTCAACAGGAAGACATTGTCATAATATTCATTTTATAGATGACAGGAAAAGGGGGGAAGTGGCTTACCCAAGGTCCCACACCACCTCCCAGCCAGGAGGAACACACTGGTGTTTGGAGTTCTTGGACAGATACTGCTGAGAGGCCATGCACCAAGGACAAGTTCCTAATGAGATATATTTTAAATACTTTAAGAACCCGTGCGGTTGCATGTAGAGGAGAAGCCACCTTCACTGCTGAGAGAGGAGATTGGGAATAAATTGTTTCCTTGAAATAGAGAATTTTAAAATGCAGCTGACAGAGGGATGGATGAGGCAGATCGTTCCAGCACTGTTTTTTCTATGGCTAAGTCCTTTGCAGTTCTTTGTTAATATAAAGACTCTTGCAAACCTGAGTGTTCTGCTTGCGCATTGTGTATTTCTTGTTCCTTTATTTAAAATGACACCTACCTCTTATTCATTTTTGTACATCCAAAATAAAGAATGACTTCTTTTGTCTTCAGCTTGTCACTGTGTTTCCTTCTTTCTTTTTCAATTGTGACAATTTTAAACTAAGAAAACACAGTAAAAATAACATAATGTTTATCTGCCTGTAAACTCTTCCCTGCCACAAAACTCATGTCTGAATTGACATCTTCAAAATGGAGGAATGACCTGGTCTGGCCTTTCTTTTTCCTAATTTCTATTTCCTATTTTCTGACATCTTTTTTTTTTTTTTTTTTTCCATTTCTAGCTCACATTCTTCCTCTTCCAATTTGGGAGATTCAATTTGTGTTTCTAATCTTTCAGATTAGATTCACTAAATGATTTAGGCATCATTTGGAAAGCGCCGTGGCATCACTGAGATCCCACAATGCCAGGTTATGCCTTCGTGCCACAAACAACCCCTGGAGATTTTGCTGTGAATGAGGTTTAAGAAGGCCAGGGGGCTGATCGGTTGAAAGTAGCTCTGGGGAAAATCTCAGGAGAGTGTTACACTCCCTGCTGCACCCTTGGAGATCGTGGTGCTTAGCTCTTCTGCATGGGGTTTGCTGAGAACTGCATGTCCAAGCGATGGAATGAAAGGTGTGGGAAAGGTTTTGTCTTTGTTTAGTGCTCCAGTGAGTGCAATACTCCCTTAGGATGCAGAAGGACCAGGTTTGTCTTTGTTTTCTCATTAAGAAGACCTGAGTCAATCTCCTTCTGCTCTCAGAATAGTGTCATCAGCACCAAGCACTAGTGGGAGACCTCCTCTGATGAGGCTTATTGCTCTCCTCCTGAAACAATTCCTTAATCACCTGGGTATTAGTTTAGTTACCTCTGAAAAGCAGGTAACTAAAAGCTGAAAAGCATATCTCCAGGATGAGACACCTCCCAGATTAAGCAACGAGTGGGATTTAGAATTAGTTTCATGTGGACAGTTAGGCAGAGATTTTTTTGTCATTACACAGAGTTAAAGAAAATCTTGATTAATTCCACCTATCACACACCTTCCAGAATTTCAACAGGGAAAATAAAAGTGGGTCTTTAAACAGGGTAGGCAGTCTGAACTCTAAGCTCCTCTAAACAGCATAACTCATCTAGATCAGCACCTTTTATGTTACTGCCTTCTCTACACTAAGAAAAAAAGGAAGACTATCAGTCACAATATTCTGGCAAAGTACCTGGTACAGACAAAATTAAGGCTTTTGTTAAATTTCCTGCCTTTGAAGATAGTCTTTTACATATATACACTCCCCCGCCTTTTAACCAGAAGTGGGACCAGTTTATTCTCCCCAAAAATAACAAATTCACAATCCTAGGTGGGATTCAGATATTTTGGAACATTTCCTTAAATTAGGCTTTCCAGTACCTAAAAGATACATGTGTTGGAAATAATTTCCTATCTGCTGAAACACTATGGCAATACGGTAAGAAAAAAAGATTTTAAATTATTGCTGTCTAACATTACTAGTAATAGATTTGGCTGTGGGGAAGGAGTTGTCGAGGCAAATCTCCTGTCCTAATTGTTAATTATTGTTGTCTTTCTCTCAAAGAAATTCTGTTATGACACTAGGCAGCTTTATTCAGTTTAAATGTTCCAGGGAAATTCAACATCAATCACATTTAAAAATAAATGTTCAGTAGCAGAATGAAGAAACGCACAGTAGCACACCTACTACGTGTTTACTTTTCTTGATCTCCAAACAATGTTTATGCTTGTATCCTTTGTCTTTTAAAAGTGAGTACTGTGTTGATGGAAGCTGTTCACGTGTCCTAGGGAATGAACTCTGCTTCAGTGGATGAGTTAGTAATGCACGCCTTCTGCATGTGAACTAATCATTGCTCATAAAGCCCTGCAAATGCAATCTGGTATTTCTTTGGTGAGAAGACTTAGTTGCAAACTGGTTGTAATCCTGACCTTGATAAAATACGAAGTAAGTTTATGCAGCAATGATCTCCTGTCCTTATGGGGGAGCTTTGCCAGCTCTTCAGAAGTTTGAAATTTGTCTCAGCCTGAAACGTTACTCTCAAGCCTTAAATGTGCATCTGCTTGATGAAAGCCTTGTAGAAAGAAATTCTTTCTCTTTAAGGTTAGGTCCCACTCATCCCACCATACGTAGTGTGTTTTGACGAAGTCATAGCTCTCTACGCTAGCACTAGTAGAAATCAAAGGTCACACAGATTAATTAGCTATGGAAATTTACCACCTTCTCAGGCATTGGTTTAACTAGGCTGACTGTTGGTAAAATTTAGGGATCTACTCTGAGTCTGCTCAGCTGTGAAGTAATATATTCCTTAGGTCAACACTGACTAAAGAATTCGAGTTAATCACGCATATTGTTGCTCAGCTGATGGGAGGTAACTTGTTGTGCAGCCATAACTTTGTTGTGTAACTATGCCTCGATTATCAGCTCATATCTTCCATCAATTTTAGAAGGGCTGGTATCAATTAGAGGTAGGTCTAGTGGCTGGAAATTATATAGGCTTCTATAGGTTTGCATGGACAGAAAGACTGAAACCACCCAGACACTACATTTAGCTCCCCCCCAGCTATCAGACAGTAATGCTTTCAGTCCTCAATAATCTGAGCTAGACTGTAACCTCCATGGTAGGGACTGTTACTTTACTTAGTATAGTATAATAGTATAGTAATCAGCCCATGTGGGTAGTGTCAGTGTATAAACATATTTTCTCTTTTATTCTGAACAAATTTTCTCACTGTAATGACACTGATCTCCTCAAGCATGCAGAATCTATCTTTCTTTTATCAGTCCACATCACTAGCTATTTGTGCTGTAGATCATGATGAAACATATGTACATACATGGACCATATGGCAAATTCCACATTTCAAGCACCTTTGTATGAAGAATATCTCTCTGAACTGTGTTTAATATTTGTCCTTTTTTTCCCCTCAACATCAGTCCAAAACCACATGACTCCAATTAGTTCCTATCTCAAACAGTTTATTGGCAGCAATCTGTTCTCAGTATTGCCAAAATACATAAAACTGTTGCGAGTCCCATGATTTTTCATGGTTTTCTTTACAATTCAAAATTCAGACGAATACCTTAACATTACAATGAGATGAAAAGAAGTGAAAATTACCTTTCAACTCAGAAAAACAAAACAAACCAAAGCTTGGATCTAATTAACCTTGGCAAGAAAAGAAATCACTGAGAATGAAAATCTCTCCAACTAAAAGCGGCCAAAAAAAAGCCCTCTGAAGTCCTAACAAAACTCTTGAAATAGAATTTAACTGGTACATCAGTGCTGCTCGGGCTGATGTTGATGCTCTGTATGGAGATTAATTTTACCCTCAAAAAGGCGGCTTCCTGCCAAATGTATGCAGTCTGTATTATTTATGTCTTTAAGTTCAAAAAAATCCTAGAAGTTCTCTGCTTGCTCCCCTGTATCTCAAAGAATTAGGTTAAGGCAAACATTGCAGGGAATGAGTATTTCCTCATGCCTGGGTATTTACTGACATTTTAAGTTCCAAAATTTATGTAGGGCAAAGATTTCTGGGGCTCTGTGTTCATTCTTCACTCCACTGTCACTGCTGTAAAATTCTCAGTTTTAAATAAAGTTAGTACAAAGTTGCATGCAAATTATAGTCAGCTTACCCCAAGGGGGCTAATAAGCAAGACAATATAAGCAAGTCTCCAGAGAAGAGTAGATGTCTTTAAATTATATCCCAGAGATGTACTCTGACGATTTGTATCAGAAATAAGGATCAGAATTAGGGACAGGATTTTTAACATCTCCTTTAGGCAACCAGAGCATCAGATTTCATCTCGGTTTTAACACAGATAGAATCTGTTCCAACTGTGAGAAGAACTGCCATTTGTAAGTATTTTAATTTCACTTCTCTGGTGATTGAATGACTTTGGGGAATGAAAGAATAAAACCAAGAGCCACAAATCAGGTGATATTTGAAATAGCTTTACTCGCTCCCCGTCCTTTGCAAACACATGGACAAAAGGCTGTGTAGGTTGTATCAGGGTACATACAAAAGAGGACAGAAGCATTTTCCCGTGGCCCAGACAGATTCATGAATCCCATCCAATGCTGCAGTCAGAACTGCGGTATCTGCAGACAAAATCTATACGGAGGTGCCAGAGTGGTACGTCATTGCAGACCGAGACCCCCAAGCAGTGACCTCTTGTTGAAAACTATAGCGGTTTCATAAGCTTCAATGCCATTTTCACATATGGGACTACTTTGCTAAATCAAACTACTGGATGAGGATCTTTCTTCACTGTATTTCTCATCGTCATTGCAGCTATCAGAAATTGAATCTTTTCTGAAGACTTAAGCCAAGCCTCAAATTATGTCTGAAAAATAAAGAAATTGGCATAGTGTTAGAGGGGCTTACAACACCTTTGCACCATCATTACTTCTGCCACTGTTTCTGCTTTACACCATGTCTTCAGAACCCCATGCTTCAGTGTTGGAGTCCTCAGTACTTCCACAAAGGATGGGAAGAGTAGGATGAGGTAATAATATTCCATTTTGATTTGGCATTGCCAAAAGCTGAACAGACAGTACAGAATAACTGCAGGATCATGATTGTTCTAGGTAATAATTCCAAATAAAGGCTTCAAGGTCATCTAGCAAGAGTAATATAAAACATAATACTCAAAAGAGTATCATTTTCCCAGGCATCCTGCTAGACTTGATGGTCCTTCCTTTTAAAAATATGATGTGTTCGTGCAAATGGAAGAACTCTGCTATCAAAAGGGACAAAACTGGACCTGGACATTGGTTATAACAGTGGGTTTGCCTGGCCAGTTAGATCTGTCTCATCTTATAAAGACTAGATAAATGCCTGAGAAACCTGTTACATTGATCAGGAAGAAGGATAACTTTTTTCAAGCTGAAGCAATGTTGGGGTTAAAGAAGACAGCATTGTCTATCCATTGACAGGGAGAAGGCTGCGTGTGTCATTCTCAGTTTAAAACTGCATGAGATGAACTGCTCTAAGAATTCACAGTCCATTGGAAAGGTCCTTCAAAAAGGTCTTCCTATTCTGTCCATTCACCTGTTTCACAAATCGTCTCTGCTGGAATGGGAGGATCCCACCCCTTTTACCCTTCACCCTCACTTCTGTTTTGGTTCCGACATTCACTAAACCTTCTTTTGAGCCAATTCGATTTACTAACCCAGAAGAAGGCACTAATTTGTCTTTTTGGATTAGTTTTTTGCCATGTTAGTGAGCTGGTTTACCTAGAAGTCTGACAAACACCCGAGCTGGTGCACAGATTGGGTGCAGCAGTGAGAACGTATGGATGAAGCGGCAGGACCTTCCTCTTTCAGCCACAAGGGGCTGTTCCATTTACTTATCTTTTATAACTTAATCCTTCCTAGCAAGAGAAAATACTAAGAGAAATTTATGACTGTTGCAATATCACCTGAACTCAACCAATCTGCATACATTGCATATGGGATATTTTTAGTGAAACTGATTTTGGAAAGAGGTGTTCTGTTGTGTTTTCAAGATCTATTTAGATTTCTGCTACAGTGCCTTTCTACAGAGAGTTACCAAAATGAGGAAATCAGCACCAGCCTGTCTTGCTTTACATAATTACCATTTATATTGTCTTAAGTGGCCTTTGAGGGGAAAAAAAAAACCCTGTATGAAAACTGTTCTAGAGGGGAAAACATACAAAAATTCTCCAAGTCGGCAAAAAATACTTGCAAACTCTCAATGAAGTGTTATTCTGTGGGGACATCTACAATTTTATAGGATGCAATTTCACAGTTCAGGCATGGTTTGCCATGTGTGGAGAGCAGGCTGATTGCATCAGGTGGTGGAGCATTATCAAGTCATTGTTAACTCATTGCCACAGAGGACATAAATGGCTTTCCCCACAGCAGTCACTAACAGTGACAGAGTCAACTGGTTTGGCCGGGCTGATATTGGTGGAGGGAACGTTCCCCCAGCTGAAATGTGAAATGGGTGGAATGAAAAATATAGATTTTTTCTAAATAAGATCTCAGGATTTTTGTAGCAATTACACGCTTTACAGTTTAACAATGATGACTCTCTCCTGTCCTCTCCAGTTGCAAGATGGCATTTGCCACCTTACCACTCAAAATACCTCACTCTTTTCTCTTCTTTTAAAAGTCCTTCTTCGCTCCCATCCTCAGTATGTATTGGTAGGCTACTGGTAAACTTTTACTGATTTGCTAACTATCGGTTTCAGTAATTCTTGTATTTTGAATCTGTTCTTGGCAGGATCTTCATCTTATTCTGTATTTGTACAGTAACTTGCACCCATTTTGATCCATAAATCTGATGAGCTGGACTAATGCAAATAATAAATACGTATAATAGTAAGCCAGCTGTACTGGCCTGAAAGTTTATCTTTGTATTATTCAAATACAGATATTGACATATAGACCTACTGTAATGAATCATCACATTTTGACAAACTGGATAGAATAAAATATAGCAGCTGAATCTTAGGAGATGAATATAATATGCTGAAACAACAAGTTATTCCACTAACCTTCTACCTGACAGGAATTAATGAAAGGCAGATGCCAGGGAAGATTGTTTGTCAAAACCAATATGGAGGCCAGTCTTTAGGTTTATCAGCGAAGTTGGATGCTACAATTTTTATAAGAATTTCTGAACATGCTTGGGGTAATGTTTCTTTGTGTTAATATTATTGGTTAGATTATCCACCTCTGCTCTCTGTTTTCCTCTCCGTAGCCCACCAACATGCCTAGCATATACATATCTCACATAATATTGTAAATGTAACCCAAAGCTGCAAGTTCTCAAAGTGGTGGTCAAAACTTGTAAACCTTGGTCCCTGTTTAACCTTGGTCCTGTTTAACTGGGCATGGGCTTGGGGCGAGAAGTGATCCCAGTGATTCCCTGTGTGGCAGATAAAATCGTGATGCTCCAGTAGCACTCCTTTGCCCCTGAGGAAACTGAGATAGGTAACTGCTACCCCTGCACTAGGTCATGAACCATCACAGAGACAACGAAACAAAATGAAGTTGATTTGCTAATACAGTAAATGCTGGGTATAAGATTGCAGGCAGGGAGCCCTGTCATGTAAAAGTGGCATGGGATGTATAAAAGACCAGATGACAGAGGATATTCATGGAGGTCAGAGGACCACACAAACTTTACACAATAGTAATAACAATAGGAATTACTATTAATAATCTTGTTAGCAGATTGGCCAATGCAAACCACAGCACAACACAATTTCATAAGCTTAGATGGACAAACCAGTCTACTTGGAGGACAAGTTGTCTGTAATGAATCAGATGCCTGGCCAGATGCGCAAAGGGATTGCAGAACTCTTGCAAAACACAGAAATCCAATTGTATTCTGGAAGTGCTCTAATTTGGAAATAATACTAAGACACAGCAGGACATAACCCATTGGGGTATTCAACCAGCAGGTGCCTACCCATTGCACAGTCTTTTTGACAGCAAATTACCGATGAGGAAAGATGGAAGTAGAGATGTCAGCATGGGACATAACCTGAATGCGTGTTGAAGGGATCAAGGCAGAGCATCAGATCTTTTCTGAACATTAGGACAGCTTGAATTAGGTGAACACCCTATAGCCATAACTGAGAACTGTAGGTTCTGGCACAGTAGGTTGGACCAAAGATCCACATAAACTGCTATCTGAAAGTGGCCAAAAGTGGATAACCACTTTTAGATAAGTAATGGACAGTCCTTTAGTCATAGTTAATGAACTTCCAGCAATCTCCAGTTCATGTATTTCCCTAACCATGGATATTATCTCTGTACTTAACAGCTATTGATGTTTTGTTCTTCTATTACTCTATTTATTCACTTTGAGAAACCATGAAGTCTTTTGGTATCCGTGATATACTATGTCAATAACTGACAGAATTTAACTGTATTTTCAGACAAGAGTATCTCATTTCATTCATGTTCAACATGCCACCACAGATTTTAGTTTGATTCTCCCTGATTCTTAGCAGACATTCTGTTCCAGTCACATCACCTCCAACTGTATCTTTACTATGTGCTTTTTACTATGCTGTCACTTGATTAACATGGCTTCACTGTGAATATCTGTTAGAATAATATCTTTTACAGTATTGGTAGCAGAGGAGACTCAAGAGCCTTTGGCCCAATATACAGGGATGCATATTAATTGCCATCAGACATTATCATCAGGACAGTATTCCACTGATGAGCAGCAGAGGACAAAGGCAGATTTCCAAAGAGTCAGTTTCAGATCTCCAAATGGACCCAAAAAGCTTCCCCAAATGCTTGTTTATATTTTAGTAGCTGATTTTACCAGAAGGCCATGGTAAGTCTGAGATCTCTCAAAAGAAATGTCAGAAATTAATTGTTTTTCTGTGGGCTTTGGAGACTTCATATTTCCATACTGCAGAAACATCATGGAAGTAGGAAATGCATACAATTAATTTAGAAAGGGTTCAGTTTCAGTTCTCAGTAGGTGGGTATTCACCTAATTCAAGCTGTCCTGATGTATATAAAAGATCTGATGGCATTCACATAGCTGAACTTACTGCACAGATTTTCAGACAGACAATTGCGTACATTTAAAAAGAAATACTGCTACTGTGGAATATTAAGGTAAGTGATTGAATTGGGGTTTCTTGGAATTGTTTGTGCTGTTTATATGGTTTGTTTTATACTAGCAAGTGTTCTTGTATTAAGGGAAAAACAAAGTACAATCAGTTCCCTTTCACCCTTTTCATGCCATTGATTTTATAGGCTTCTGTCATGTCCTCCCTCAGGCATACTTTTTTTCAGGCTGAAAAGCCCTAGTCTGCTTATCTGTTCCTTGTACAAAAACTATTCCACACATTTGATGTCCCATATTTCCCTTCTTTGAATTTTCCCAGTTCTCATATTTTGAGATGGGGGCCCAACATGACACACTTCATTCAAGGCATCTGTCAACATGTGTTTATATATAATAATGGAATAATGATGTCTTATTCTTTGTTCCCCCTGTCTTTTTTAATAGATACAATGAGTAATGTACTTTTACAAGTCTTCCTGATCAACAAATTACCATTTTTTCTCTGTCATTATTTGACTAGCTGTATGTATGATCTCAGGTATCAGTGATGTACGTGGAACCTCAAACAGAATTGATCTTACATTCATCCTTCCCATGAGTAACCTGAAGAACTTGGATGGCATCATGCAGGTGCATTAAGAGCTTCTGAATCACATCCTGCATTAAATGAGAATTGCTTTGTCAGAAGTACTAACTATATGAAATACACAAGACATTTGTTTAGTTGTCTAATCCTCACATTTCTTGTATAGAAATAAAATTCACACTAATCTTTGATCATTAAGACGTGCCTCCTTTTTGAAGGTATTGTGTTATTAAAGATCAGTTTTCATGCTAACTAGGACTGCTTCATGATTTTGGGTTGAAAAAACTCTAAATTCTAGGTGAGTTCCATGAGAAGAATCATTTCAAGTGAAGTTTGCTCTGTGGTTTTGAAATCATTTGGATCTGAAGCTCCCAGTGAGACTGAAAAGGGTAAAGTTGAAACCATGTGGACTGAAATCAAGCAAAAATGTACAGATAACCTCTCCATGAGTGCAACCTCTTGAGTTTCAATGAAATCCAGTTACAATGAGCTCAGCTAGTTTCTAAGTCCCCAATCCTTTGCCTGCAGCATGAAAGTACCAACTGTATTTTCATTCTTACCTCAAGTTGGTTTTCATGGTTCATTGTGCAAGAATGAACAATGATTTCTTTTGTCAGTCATCCAACTGAAAATTGTTTTGCTTATTATTCAATATAAATTGCTCCTCTGCTAAAACATAAGATATCAGCATGTAAGGATTTATTGCCCAATTTTACCTCTCACAGTTCTAAAACATGAGAACAGTGCTTACTGCTTTGGTAGAGAGAATGAGAAACGTGGTAAAAGGGGAAAACGTAAGTTTCACTAAAGAGAGTATTGAATAGCTCCAAAATTTGCTATAGTCCAAAGCATTAGCTCTGGAAATCCATTACTTTGGAAGAGGACTGTGGAAAAATGCCATCTTTGTATTGAATATGAAAGGATAATCTTTTCCAAAGTGTTCTGGTGGAATAGAAGGCCACATCTTATTGACTCAGGATCCTTTGAACTTGAAGGCTCTAATATAAGGCTGAAAAAGGTACAGCTGAAGTTATGTGGACTGAACACAGCTCATAACATCTGAGTGAAGAACAACCTCCGAGTTACAACTAAGTCTAGCAAGTGAACTCAAGGAATTTAGAAACATAGACTTCTTAAGTTTTCTCTTTAGTCATTGCACACCTAAGATCAGAATTACTCTTGATTGCTTTTGTGGACAACTGAGAGGTTGACCTGAGTCTGATGGATTTAAGGACCTTTAGTTACAGTGAGATGGCCTTTTGCCTCTGAGCAGGCTTTGGGACTATAATTATGATGGAATAAATGTAGATAGTTCAGCATTGTTATGAATCCCCCTAGGTCATAGCTGATCCATCTTTGTGGTGTGACCACAATGAAAGATTAATACTTCTCTGACAGAAATCCAGCAGAGCCAAAGCAGCTAAACACATTAGCTGGGTTGTGATCCAGCATATGTATCATTAAAAGAAATTTTTAAGTGTGAGTTGTAAGAGATAGGAGGAGGAAAATGGTTCTATTTTCAAATAGTGTTTGTATACTTTGCATTAAACAGTTACTTGATAGAATTCATAAACTATTCTTGAAGAATGGTCTAAAAGACAGGACTTCTTGATTGAAAACTGCTGTTCCTAAGCTGTAGAATAAATGCTTTCTCTTCTGTATTTTCTCTCCAGTCAATGAGTTTTAAAGTTTGTTTTTTTTTTTTTCTTGAAAGTGAGACAGGTTCAGCAGGAAGAGTAGATGTGATATTTTTATCCAGACAATAGCTCAATGACCAGATAATTTAAACTCCTCTGGAGCTGCAGAGAGGAATAAATCCAGAGGCTGAGCAAAGAACCTATTGTAGCGAAATGGATCTCACTTCGTACTGTGCGCTGCCCATCACAGTCCCAGGAGGCAACTGAAAATGATTTCCAGAAGCAGTTACCTTGGGATGGTTGTAAAAAACTGCTGGACTTTTAAATTCTACTTGGAAATTAACTGTGGGGCTGTTTTTGAGCTCCTTAGCACCATCAGAAATGCTTTCTGTTGGTGGATACAGCTACTCAGAATAGCACAAACTGGTGCACAGAATTGTCATCACTAGAAAAAAAAAGGATGCTGAAAGATTCCAGATGGGTATTTGGGCTCAGAATAAATATACAGAGCTGAAGTTTTAGGACAAGAGGAAATGTGCACAAACTTGAATATAAGAAGTTCCACCTAAACATAAGGAAGAGCTTCTCTACTTTGAGGGTGACAGAACACTGGAACAGGCTTCCCAGGGAGGTGGTGGATTCTCCTTCTCTGGAGACATTCAAAACCCACCTGGACACATTGCTGGGCAACCTGCTCTGTGTGGACCTGCTTTGGCAGGGGAGTTGGGCTAGATGGTCTCCGGAGGTCCCTTCCAACCTCACGTGATTCCATGATCTGTGAAGGTTAGAGAAATCATCTACTCAGGTGAAAATCACTGTTGTAATAAACTCCATGTTGAAATTTTTAGAAATACATATCTAAGGTGCCAGGGAGCACCAAGAGTGGCTTTGGTGCATGAGGAAGGACAAGCCAGAAGCCAAGGGTGACCTCCACAGGGGGAGGGTGCTCATCAGTTAGGTGCTATCCCACAGGGTCTGAACAGGACGAGGCTGGTGATAGTGGCAGGCTCCATCAGGACAAGACCTATGGATACTATCATCTGAGCAAAAGATGTCATGAGTCTAAATCCTACTGGTTCTGTTTCTTAGCTTTTTACTGTAGTACAGATTTGACTTCAAGCCACAGATCAAACTTCCGAAAACTGATGACAACTTGTATTTTGATCCAAAGACCCTTATCACTAAGGGCTAGTTATTTGGAAGCAGACTGGAATTTTGTGCTTTGTTGCACCTCTTCAAAGCAAATTCGACCCCATGTGTCTTCAGGCAGGTTTGCAAATGGATGTCACTTGAAGGATTCTTGGTTTCAGTGGCAGCTATTCATGGAATCACAGGATGCCAGAAGCACTACCCAATCCTTGTTATTTAAGTTGTGTACTGCATCACTGGGAATTTGTAAAACAAAACAATGCCCATTACTTCTGCAGCTCTTGAACTGAGATTATTTGTTCCCCATCTGCTGACTCCAAAGTAATAATTAACTAAGCGCACTATTTCCTGAGCAACTGATAATGCTGGCAAAAAAAGAAAAGGTGGTTTGGCATGACTAAAGGTGTCTTTCACCAGAAATATATAATCAAGGCCTTGATTACCTGATATCAGTAAAATTCTAAAGTGCCATAGGTGTTTTGGCCTTATTTAACTGGTTAGGAAACACCGCTGTAAAGACATTCTATTACTGCATAGGTCTTGTTATATAAACTGAAGATATTAAACTGAAACAGATGTGTTGATTTCAGCTTGGCTCAAAACACACACAAGAAACCGATGTTTGCCAAATGGAAAAGGATAAAAATCAGTTGATAAAATGTTATTTTCATGCATCTGAGATAATTACAACCAGTGGGCAGTGAAACAAAATTAAAACCTATAAAGAATAAGCTGGCAGCAGCTGACAGGAGATGCTACAGAGGGAGGTAAAATTCTTGTCAGTGAACCAAGCCAGTAGGCGAGTAGAACTATATAAGGAAAAACTGAATTTTCTCTATACCCCATGACATAAGATTTAATACTCATTTATGATGACTTTCATGTCTACAGAAGGTATTAATGGTTCTAACATTAGCCTTCTTTTTAAACTGTATCCATAGTATTTCACTTAATGACCTTGTGCAGTAGTATGTCTCTTGTAAGTAAATACTTCTCTTTCTAATTGGAATTTATTGCCTTTTAATTTGCAACCCTGTGTTGTTATATGATGGGACAAGTTTAATAAAAGGAGAGATTGATCAGTTTATTACTATACCAGTAGCAATTTTGTACACCTCCATCAACTCTCCTGTTACTCTTGTCCTGTCTGGGTTAATCTCCCATCCAATATAAATCCCACCTTACCTCTACCTCTACCTCTACTCTGGACTTCATCAATCTCTGCTTTATCTTTCTTCAGAGTGAATCAACCGCAACTGAGCTCAGTATTACAAGTGAGAATTGATCATTTTTATATGGTGCTATATATTTCCTATATTGTTTCTATCCATTTTGCAATGTATTCCTTTACAATAATTCTTAAAATTTGTCATTTTTTCTTTAAGGCAAGAAGTCTTCTTGGGCGTTCCAGAATGCAAAGGTACATGCAAATTGAATTTTAATTTGGCCCTTTCAACAATTTTTTTTATAGCAAGACTGTTTTCTCAAGAGTTGGAAACTAATGGGGTCTGTCAAATTGGACAGCACTGTGTCTAGGAAACTGTTAGAGGAAATGCTGATTAGTTAGCGAGCCAAATCCACAGCCACAATTTGCTGTTGATTGTCCAAGGCAGGCAGTTATCGAGTTTATCTACAAGATAAGTCTTAAACAGAATGTATTTAGCTAGTTAGATTCAATAAAAGGGAATCACATTCATTCAATGGAGAGGACAAAATTATATTTTTAGTGATGGTCTAGGGAGAGTAATGGAGTGGGTGTTAATGTTTTTAGTTTAGAGGCAGTTATTTTTCTGAATGAGGGTTCTGTGTATACTTACTGTGATATGAAAGGAAGTCAGTGAAGTATTTAGGTATTTAAATACGACTCAAAAGCACCTGAGATTCTCATGGAAATCAATAGAAGATAGGTTTGGAAAATTTTGACAGGGACCTATCTGCATCTTAAAATGAATAGACATGGACTTCATGCTGTACATGGACCAACGTCTCCCCTGTGTGTCCTCCATTTGGAACAAAGTAGAAAATGTAGGTCTGTATGTTAAGCCTAATTCACCCTATGTCTTACTCTGATCTCACATATGAGGGCATGCCCTGCATGTACAAAATAAACTTAATACTAGATTCTGCTTTGCTGAATAGTAGAAGGGTGCTTTAGGATCCACTGCTGTTCAGGAGCTCATGACTGAAAAACACTATGTGGCCAGTGATTATTCAAACAGGATTAACATTGCATATAGATTTTTTTTTCTTAGTCTTCCGGGTCTGGTGGCTGTTCTAGTCATATTTATGAAGAGTTTGATGGCTTTTGGAGTTTTATGAGGGATGTCCTCCAATAAGAGACATGTACATGAATGTGAACAACTGTAAATGAGTCCAGACATACCTAATACTGAGTCCAACTTGCAGCATCTCTTTCTGTTTCATTCAGTACTCAATCTATATTTTGACAATGACCACCTACTAAATAAATTATTTTACTTTGATCAAAATGTTGCTTTATTGTTAGTATTTACATTCCTATTATATTTCTCAATTTCCTCTGGCATCTTGTCTAAACCAATTTCAGTATAACAAAATCGAAAAAGTTATTACAGATAATTTTTGTTTTGAACCACCTGTAGCCACACTTTTGTGCTAAGCAAACTGTTATCTTGATGAGGCAACGCATTAACTGATGGTACTATAATTGATGGTACCTTTATAAAATTTAGTTCTCTTTTAATAAAGGCAACTTGTGAGCAGCTGATTTTTATGTTTTTAAATAGAAATATGCCACAATAAGGCATTTATAAGAAGAAGAATGATGCCTAAAAGCCATGTTGGAACAGTCATCCCACAGTCTCACATCTTTTTTTTTTATTAGATCTATAATTAATCCTCACTTACACCAAAAGCGTGTGACTCAGACACACTGACAGAGGGCTGATGACAAAACATGTTATTGTTGATGCTGTAGAAGATGCACTGTGAGCATCTTCCAAGGCTTGGAGAACCCCTCCTTGTTCAAGTTGTTTACTCAGTAATCAAAAATCACAACAAGAATTGTATAAGACCACTCTTCAAAGCAACATTGTCTTTTTGGGTTTTTTGGAGGATTAATCCAGTCCTTGATGAAATTCCATAAGCAGTTTTTCCCTGTTTGCTGGATTTTTTTCTATATTTAGACAACGAGTAAGAGTGTCTGGCTCAGGTAAAGCAGCTGACCAGCCAGGCTTCACAACTCTATTTGCATCCCTGAAACCCTGGAGGACAGAAAAGTCTTTTAATTGGCGATTCAACCTTAGTAGAAACATGCTTTTAGGAAATGAGGCCTACACCATTGTCTTCACACCGGGCACACTCTCTCTGGTTGCCATGGTAATCTGCTGGAGCATGCTAGGTCCAATGATGTGGAAAACAAGATGGCTTCCTCATTTGTTTAGCCTTAAGGAAAATTACAGATATTAACAAATCATTATAGGGCTAACAGACACTCTGAAGACTTGACCTAAATAAACAGCATCGTGTCAGATTGCTAATAGCTGCCTAAGTTTTACTTCTGTGACTCTCCTGAAAGTCTTCAGTTAATGAAGGTTTTATTACCCTAACTATTTGTTTTTCTCCACCTGCACGTAAAATCCTGTACTTTTAACGTTAAGGTGGACCTCCTATTCAGTGAGGTGCATTTAATTTGTCAATCAATTGGCAAGAATTTTAAACGCTGAATAACAACCGATACTTTTGGGAATATAAAACTGGAATTTTGGGTTATTATTGCTACTTTCCCCAGAAAGGATTTCCTGTATTTCACAGAAAGCTTTTTCCTGGTGGGGAGCGGCTGGCGTGTGGTGCGTTCCTCATGGTGATGAAGTGAGGTCTGAGGCTCCTCGGCCTCCATGGGGCTGGGGAGGGTGACACATCTCCGAGAGAGGAAACGATGCATTTGAAGTTGGAGCTCTGAGGATGGGGGAAGAGGAAAATTAAATGCAGGCATGAGAAAAAGAGTGCTAACGAATGAACCCATCTGTTAAAAATATAGGAGGAAGTGGCAGCCAAAATCCGTAACTGCAGATACAATGGTGGTAGGCTCATATGGGGGAACCGCAAGGTCAGTAGAAAAATAGATTACGTCTTTCAAGTTTTCTCAGTCAAATGGTCTGTAATTTCAAAGCAGCCGGTTAGTTGGTGCCGTCCACTCCCTCAGAGCCTGCTCCCAGGGGAATGAAAGATGAAGGTGAGGAATTTCACAAGTTGCTGGAAGAAACATCTTTAAAAAAAAGGCCTGTTTTGGTAAGTCTTCTGACTTACCACATCTTTACCAGCGGCTTCCAGTGTCCTCCGGAATCTGAATGATAGAAGAAACCAATTAATGGAGAAAACACATGGGACAAGTTTACTGCTTCCTTGATTGAAATGTAATAGTGACAGATACACATACGTAGGCACACGCTACCCATGCAGCTCTGTGTGCTTTAGTACATAACTGGAGAAACAATGCCTTCTGCTTCCTTTGCTAACTTTAAAATGCATGTGCTCTGGTTTTCAGTTTGGCTCAGGAATCTGGGATATTCCTGATGGAAATGCCTGCGTTGTTTTCAAAGCAGGGTGACTTTCTAAACTCTAGGTTTTTCTAAACAGCAGATTTTTCCAAATTGCAGATTTTCCTAAACTGCAGATTTTCCTGCTCCTTTTTAAATGTAGAAAAGTTGTCCAAGGCCTGCAAGATCAAATTAAATGAGATGGCTTCCACACAAAAAAAACCCCATAATTAAACCACATTCCAATATAAATGTATTTATGTTAAGAATCTGAATTTCTCAGATTCTTATTGATTATTTAAATGGTGATTCTTTCAATTTCTATGAATGCTCTGAAATTCACCCTTGCAACTGAAATAACAACATGTGCTTCCATATTTTTTTTTAAGACTATTTGAAATTTCAGCATACATTTACTTAGCAGAAGGAATGGAAACATGGTGGATCAGGACATTCAATACAACCACCTGAATGTTTATTCATTGAGTTATGGCCTTTTTTACTATGTTAATACATTATGATACAGTACACCTTACGCTAGGTATTCTATCTGTATACATAATTGCACTTACACTTCTCATTTTATATTGTATATCAATTAAGTAAATGGAAAAAAACAAGTCAGCTCTGACTGATTTATTTTCTTGGTGTATACCAAATGTACTTAGTTCAAATATCCTTAAGTAAACAGGATAAAAGGTTGTATGTGATTTCATGCATTAGTTCTATCATCGCTTTTATCCCAGAGGTATTTTTCTGTTTGGTTTTTTTTTGGTTTTTTTTGTTTGTTTTGTTTCGTTTCGTTTTGTTTAGTGTCTTGTGTGCGTGTCTTACTTCTCAGGTGTAGCTGTGTTAACACTGTGTTGTGGCCCTTTCTGCTCTGAAATCTCAGGTATAAAATTTCTGATATGCTTTATAAAGCACCATGTCAATGTTTTATCCTTAACAACCGGTTAGAGTTACAAATTGAAGAGGATAAGGAAAATTCTGGTTTGGTTGTGGGTGGACTTAAACCAATTTGGTGTAGTGAATTATCTAATCAAAAGTTTGGTTTACAACTCAAATGTATCCAAATATTTGGTCTTTAAATAGAAAGCTACAAATATCCTGAGAAGAATTCAAGGGTCTTTCATGAGAATTCTGCTATATTTTACACCTGTTTCTTGGAAAGGCCCAGCCCCCTACTCTAGATGTTCCTATTTTGGAACATTTGACTTGTTTCGCTAAGCATGTTAAGAGGAAATGTGAACACATATAAAGGAGAAATTACTCCCTGCACAGCTTCAGCAGTGAAAGCTTGGTTCTGGTTCAGTTAAGCATTACAAAAAGCTCTGGGTGCACTGTTATTTTCATTTGAAATGATTTGTCAATCACAACATCATTGAGTTCTCAACCTTTTATTTCTTGAAAAAGGAAATATCATTTAAACTATCTCCTCAGAGCTTCAACTTGCTAAGGGATGAAAATCACTGATAGCTGTTGCAGGAAAAAAAGGTTACGTATTAAAAAAAGAGAAGGAAAGAGCACTTGAAAAATGAATGGGAAAAGAACAACAAACATGAAGATAAAGATATTAGTAGAAGAAAACAATGGTAAAAGGAATATGATGACTTGAAAAATGTTTAGAAGATTGTTTCTCACAAGGAAAGATGGAGTTACTGGATAGGGCTTTGTGCTGTGCTACTGTGTAAACCTCTCCTCAGTAATTAATCACCTCTTCTGTTCCGGTGCAGAGGAAGAGTAACACATTTTTCCCCTTTAATTATTCCACATCTTCATTCCTGAATGCATTCCGAACCCTAGATGCTTTGTAGAACAGGGTGTTGTGGAATGGGCTCTTGAAATTCTCAGGTGATTGTAGCTAAAACAACAGCAGGGAAGGGACAAAGCCTGGTTACAAGTATGTGATCTGTGGACCATACTCTTCTGTTTGAGCCAACAGCTCTGCCTGTCCCTAGAGTCCCTATTGCCGTTTCTAGATTTCTTAATCTTTGTTTCCTTGATAGTAGAATCTATTAAAATAAATTATTTTTATATTGTGGAAATGATTTCAATATTCCCTGCAGTTCTGGATGTGGGATGGATCATGGGAATCAGAAGTTTGTTTATTGTCAATCAGCAAAAGGCAACAACATCAACAACAACAAAGAATAAGAAAAAAAAAGAAAAAAAAAAAAGAAAAAAGGGAAGGAAAAAAAAGGAGGGAGAGAACATTTTCTGTCTGAGCAACTGATGTTTTCCCTGCAATGAAGAAAACAAGTGAAGGATGAAGTTACCTCATCATACGAGCATTCTCTGGGGGCGGGGAGGAAGGAACCAATCTGGAACCACTTCTCAGAGGCAGCCTAAAGCCTTTAACTGTGAATTGGTTGGGAATCCTTGTCCTGATTTATGCTTGGGCAGAAACAAATGAGATTTCCCACCCTGGGGGGCAGGTGGTAGCAGAGCTTTTGTCTTTACAATCTCCCATGTCAGGGCCAGGCTCTGTTCAAATCAAGGTTAAATTCAGCATGGCTTCTCTATTGGTCGTTGTTTTCCCATGTGTATTGGGAGGTTATTATCTTTTGCTATGTTCAGAAGCAGCTACTACCTCTGCATGTTGTTCAGTCTATACCTAAGAAATTCAAATATACTTTGTTATTTCAGGCAGGGCACTCAGTAACAACTAGTTACTTGTGATTATTGCCTCCCCACTATTATAAGATGTTCATAACTTTCTGAAATGAGTCTTGTCTTGAATTTTACTGCTGTAGTTTCTGTCCCAGTATGATTTTTTTTTCTTTTCATATTGAAAACTTGAGCACAAAAGATGAGCAATTTCTAAACAAGTCAGAGAAAAAAAGTAGAGTCTTTTTTGTTTCCCTTTTGCTCATTTTGCATTTCATTAAGAAGGAGATTTGAAAGGTGTCATTTGACATAGAAAGTCTCCACTAAGAGGCAATGAACCTTAGGCTCTTGGAGAAATAAATATTTCCTGTGCTATGTTGTAATTCTGAACTTTAGAATATGATCCAGTCATTAAGAAATGCACTGCAGCTTAATAACTCTAACCCCACAGAGAGGGATAAAGTTGAAAGTAGTTGTGGAATTCTGGTGATGGTAATCCCTTTCTCTTCAAAGAATAACTGTGCAGACTTCATTTTATATTTGTGTCTATTTTTACTTTTAATTCATGTTACTGAGCTTTCTCTCAAATCTTTGTTCTCAGTCTCTCAAGAATTTCTCCTCCCCTTCCATAATTTACCTAATGTCATGGTTTACAACAAAGGCAGACCACGTTTTTTCTTTTTCCTCTTTTTATCTTCTCTCCCTCTACAAGTTATACTCATTTGGTTGCCTGCCCGTTATAATAGATGTGTATCACTGGCACTCACATCTAAATGCCAACCACATGTGGACGTTAGCCACTCTCACCCTTTTAACCATGCCTGTTTGTTACAGACATTTTGGTATTTACTCTTTCTGCTGTCCTTTCTGCACCCAGTAATTGTGTTTTTAATTCTTTGTTTTCTGGGTACACAACCACAGATTATTTCAAAATCCCTTGCTTCTCTCTCCAGAGACCAATCTTCATTACATATTTTTTTTTTCATTAAGTATTACCTTCTCTATCTCATTGCCTTGTTTCTAATTATGGTATACGTTAGTTGTGTTTTGATAGACGGTTGCCCAAAACACCAGAACGATGTTTAAATTACCGTAGTCAGACATCAGCTGCTTTTTCCCGAGAGTGCAATTCCTCCCCTTTGTAAAAGTATCCCCTTATTTCTGCTCAGCTTCATCTAAAAGGCTGAGTAACGCACACCACATGGGTACTACAGATTGATATCTATAAGGAATCATTTTTCAGAAAGCGGATAGTGCCACTATGATAGTCCAGAGAGGTTTTCTTGAGTGCAGGTGTCTGGAGAGGATGACATGAATCCGGTCAGGAGTTAAGATCAGGAAGACTTTAATGATAACAGAAGAGTTCAGAGATTCTAATTTTCATTACAGTTCTTATAATAAAAGCCTTACCCCTCCTTTTTTTTTGCGTGTGTGTGTTTTTTTTAAATAATAATTATTATTATTTTCTTTTTTTTCTCCAGATTAGTCTTAGAGACCAATGAGAAATCATTGCTGCCACTTGCAGAAGAAAACAGCTGGGATCTACTTCCAGACATTAAGCTGAGTGTAATCTAAATATCCTGTAACTGTTTCATGTGAAGTCAATCTGTTAAGTCTGGTGTGCGTCCCACAACCTCTGCACAGATCTTTACAAAAAATGTTAGACTGGTTCTATGCTTGCCAGCCCAATACTGGGTTGAAGCTGCAAGAAGCTAGGAAAAAACTAGTTGACCAGAAGCATGGAGGCAAGCTCTCCCTGGGTGGCCAGGGAACCATTCTGCACTGCTGTCAAGCCAGGTCAGGGAGCGTGGAGATATCATCTGGAAACTGAAGTTGTCCTCTGCAAAATCCCGCCTAGATGCAGGAATGTCCTCTTCAACAAGAAACAGTCCAAAGAGAGTGACCAGCATGGGTTACTGGTCTAGGAGGGAAGAACATGGAAAGGAGTGGTGGGAGAAGGGCAGCAGCTCATGTTTTACATAGTGCAAAAAAATAATGTCTCTTTTTTTGCTGGCTGGCAGCTAGTGTACTTTGGCCTTCATCCCGTTCTCTCCAAAGTCAAATGCCTTTCCCTATCTATATTGCCCCGCTTAAAAAATAAGCAAACTAGGAAGTTGCCACAGGTTTGTGTACTGGCCTCTGATTTCCTCTTCTGTCACGCACTCCCTTAGGTCACCTCTTGCTTGTGAGATTCTGAGAGCTGGACTGTACTTTTAACACTGACACAGAAACACTGATGGTTTGAGTCATGTAGAAGCCCTATAGTGCATTCAAGTAGTTCAGTCATGGTATCATAGGACGGTTAGAGTTGGAAGGAACCTTAAACATCATTGAGTTCTAACCCCCTGCCATGGGTAGGGACACCTCCCACCAGACCAGGTTGCTCAAAGCCCCATCCAGCCTGGCCTTGAACCCCTCCAGGGATGGGGCAGCCACAGCTTCTCTGGGCAATCTGTTCCTAGAAAGAATTTCTTTCTAGTATCTAACCTAAATCTCCCCCCTTCCAATTTAAAATCATTACCCCTTGTCCTCTTGCTACACTACCTTATAAAGAGTCACTCTCCATCTCTCCTGTAGGCCTGTGTAGTCCATTGAAGACTGCTTTTTTTTGGTAGTTGGTAGTCCTTTCCCAAAAAATGATGTATAATTGTATAGTGAATTGCACTTTCTAGCTGCAGGCTTTGCTTCTCTGGCTCCCTTTTGAGCAAATATTTGGAAACTCTGGTTATGTGCCTGTATCTTTATTAGAGCTGCATTTTTAAACTCCCTATTGGAAGCACTGATACAGTACCGTTTATTCAGAACCACCTATTGAGGAAGCTGTGCAAACCAGTGAAATTTTGAACAGTAGGGTCCTGATTTGTGTTTTGGCCATGTAGGCTCTACAGTCTTTTAAGAAAGTAATCAGTGAGAACTTGCAGAAGTTGCAAACTGAGCCCTGAGACATCCTGTTCTTGTGCAGTCTTAAAAGGAAAATAAGCTATGCACATTTTCAATCTAGCAAAAATTTGGCAATAACATTAGAACACTTGTCTCTAACAAAGCATTGAGAAACATTTTTAACTAGACAAAGCCAGCTAGCAGCAGACTGAAGTTGATTTACAGTAAAAAACAAAAGCCAACAAAATGTTGTTAATTCATGGTTATTGTTAAATATTTTGTTCTACTATTGCTAAATAATAATATATACAAAAGCCATATATACAATATCTTAGGTTTGCGTACTATACATATCTGGATTTGAATTTTCAAAATCTTTAGGTGATACGGATTTGGTTTGTTTTATTAATGCTTCCTATGTATACACATATTATATATGCATGTATGTATGCATTATATATATATGTACATATGCATGTATGTATGTATATAATTAAGGGGGAAAATATTTAAGTAAGAGACTTATGGTTTTGTTTATCTCCAACTGAGGACCAAATGGAAGAGTTTTACTGTTTTTTCTAAAATCTTCATTAGTTGGATTTCATTTTTATAAACCCCAAAGCCGATACAGACCAGGGTTTGAGATGCTGAGAGCCTCCTCTTTAGATTCATGTTCACCCTAAGAGGTTTAGCAGTGGAATTTCCAGAAGTGCCTAAGTGCGTGAGAAGCAAAAGTCTTATTGAACTCAATGGGATTTATCCATATCCTACTAGATGAGGGTAGCGTGTACCCGAGTGTTTCACAATCTCTGTGAAAAAGTGGAAGCAAAAGTCTAAACTTAAGTCAATGCACTCCAGTAACTCTTCCTCCCACCAGGAATCCGCTCCCGGAAGAGGGGCTTCCTGTCAGCGTCTGCCAAGGAGAACAGATAGAATCCAATGGACTGGCCTGAGAAATGGTTGCTTTAAAAATCTGTCATTGAGAGCCACTTGTGAGAAAAGAAAAAGCATGACATGAAATGGAAAAGAGTTTGCTTTAGGAATAGTGTCAGAAAGTGTGTATTAGCCAGTTATGGTTTAACGTTCCCAGGGTGAGTAACGATGCTAAAGTAAGGCAATGGCTTCTTGCGTAGGTATGTGAAAGCTGGAGGTGAAAAAACTATTAGAATGGATCCTGCTAAGTTGTGAAATAGGAGGACCTGTTTAAGAGTCTCACGTATGCAAGAGGACTGGTAGTCCTCTTAGCGCTATGCATATTTTTATTAAGAGGTGAAATAACAGAAACTGCAGCAGTTAACCGACACAGCTTGCAGAGAGGTCGGTCGGAAAGAGGAAGACAGAAGAGTAGAAGTAGCTTGAAGTGAACTTTTTATGTGAGAGAACTTGACCACTTCAAAATGGGAAGGAGATGTTACCGCAGGAAGGAGGAAGCAACTGGTTGGTGTAAGCTTTGCCAACGGCAGCAGTGAGACCATTGTACTTGATGGCTTTTGTAGTGTGCAGTAGCCAGTCGTTAGGAAATTTCCCTTCTCCCTTTCGTAAAATATTGCTGCTGTTGATTCAAATTTGCAAGTGGAGGTAATTAGCTCACTGAGCACCAATGTTGTCATTTAAATTCTGAGGTGAGGGGCTGAACTTGGATTTCCTTGGGAACCCTGATTCCGGTGGGACCAGGCTCTTGCTGCCAGGTCCAGGGAGAGAAGTTACCCGGGGTGGGCCTTAGCTTACCTGGTGGCACCTGGGCATGGCAGGGTGCTGAGGCGTACAGCGTGTGCTGAGGAGGCTGTGCCACAAGGATGTGGCAAAGCTGGCAGCTGGGAAGCTTCGTGCACCTGGGGGTGGCACAGGCACGGTCTGACCTGCCTTTGAAAATGGAGCCCCAGGAAGGTTTGTGGATCCTGTTACTTGCTTTCTCAAGGAAAGTCTTCCCCTTCACCAGTTGTGATGCTGCATCCTTAGAGACCTTCACACCCTCCTGTTAGCTCAGTACTGGAGATCATCTAGGGAGCCTGATCCATGCTGTGACCCGTTCCAGATTTCTGCTCTGCAGCCTGGCAACCAGAAGCAGATGGAAATGAGAGATGCAAAGTTTTGCACTCACGAAAGCCCTCTAATTTTTTTTTTCTAGAAACATTGAGTCCTCTCCAAAGAAGGCATTAAAGTACTTGTGACAAGGTGAACGGACTGGCCCCAGTTTGTCAGGAGTTAAAACTGGCTCAGTCAGCTGGAGGCTTACCAGCCACTAGCTATTAGGATTGTCATTTCCCCTCAGGAAATACCTGCTGGTGTATCAAGGGTAATTGCTGGCAGTCAGCTGTATCCCCAGAGGGTGGGTATATAAAATCATCAGGAAAGGACTGAACTGTTCCTGGTAGGAGGCAATAGGGATTGTATGTGTGTGTATCTTGGGTGTTTATCTTAATGAAGGATCTTAATGCAATGTGGGCTTTTGTTGCAGTTTTAACCCTGGTTGTGACTCATCCTTAGTTTTCTGCTGAAGCTTGAATTTTACAGACTCCTTTTCTTATCTGAGGCCACCACTTGCAACGCTGACTGGTTTGTCACAAGTATTCTCCAAAACAGAGTAGATAATTATAGCTTCCTGAATGGCTTGGTGTCACTATGTGGTTTTGCTTCTAGAATACTTGAAATAGCATTCCCAAATGCCCTTCGTTTTGTTGTGCTCTTGCCAATCTTTCCTCACACAAAAGGAGTAAACCCTTTTGCTTTCCTGAGCCTTAGTTAAACTACCCATGAAGCAGGTATATCAAGTAACGCCTACTGGTTACCCTTTAAAGTTCATTCTAAAATTTACAGCATTATAAAGATGAAAAGCAAGGCAAAAAATTCAAAAGCACTCGTGCAGTCAGTTTAAAGATTCGTTCCATCTCCTGCCCAGGCAGAGATATCCCCTGAATAGCGCAGCCTGTCAGCGTTAGTCTGTCAATTAAAGCACTCTTTGCCTCCATCCTTTCTGCAGTAATAAAGTTCCCAGAAGTGCAATAAACCCAGACACTCAAAATAGGTCATCCTACCTGACCCTTGTCTCTTCCTTTGGACATATCCCCACGTATCCAGGCTTTCAGTCGTGCTCCTTCAGCTTTTTCTCCTCCTTCCAAATGACTCCTCCGGACAGCCAAGTTGTCACTTGGCTGTAACCTCTCAAGGAGGTTCTCTCTGTCCCTCCGTCCCCCTTCACTCCCTCTTCCTGCCTGACATCTGCTGCAGGTGTGTTCGAGTAGGACCCACTCGCTCCTCGCCACTGGGGAGACCCTGTATTTGTCAAACAATGAAGTGAGCTTCTCTTGGTTCTGAAGCTCAAGTTAGGTGTTTCCATGATGGACTCGACACTTGCATGCCCTCCAAAATGACTAGTAAAACCTGTCACGATCAGGTGATGAACTAAAAACAGACTAAGGTGCTTTTTGAACAACAACGAATGTCTAGTACATAATAAATTGAGTTCATAAGCCATTTACTAATAAGTCACAACTAGGGAAAAGCAATAATTTGATGAATAAACTATTCACAGTGCAGGTGCTGCTCCAAGGCAGTTTCTCAACAGAAACTGAGATAGGATTCAGAAGTAAACCATTGTTATTTATTTTACCCTTTCTTTTTGTGTTCATTTCCTGACATGAGAGAAAATATCTCCTGTCAGACTGCTGTGGTTGTCTGATGGGTAGAGAGGTCTTCTGTGAATCATGTGCCTTCAGATACTCAGTTTATAAGGAAATCTTAAACTTTTGTGTGTATATGGGAAGTATGTCAGCTTCATTATTCTAATTTCCAGAACTCAGCAAACTATGAGGTTAAATGATGAAATAGTTTTCAATTATAAAGTTAAAAAAACAATGGAGAAGGAAATAATATCTTACAATCCAAATTATTCAGCTGATGCCGGTTTTTCCTTTGCTTAGTATACTCTTCCTGGGACACTGTAAGATGCTCAGAAGAGGCCTGAGGAAGATACGATTTGACTGCCCAATTCATTTCCAAAACAGTGTGTTGAAACTCTTAGCTCACTGCCTTGTTGCCCTTTGTAAGTGGATGGGATCTATTGATGGGAAGAGATGAATTCTCTCCACAACAGAGCAGACCTTTGTGAAAATGGATCCCCTTATAAATGGCCCAATCCTTTCCCTGAAAAACAGATGCCAGCAGCAGTTGTGGGACATTATGTTTCAGCTCTAGAGACTTCCACTTCTAAGAATAAAGTAAAGGAGTCATTATTTATCTAAACAAGGCTTTTATGCTATGGTTCAGCGGCTGCTGGACAGCCGTGTGATCCGTCTTGTGTAATGCCCTCGCCCCCTCCTTTCCCTGTTTGGAGAAGAGAAAAAAGGACTTGTACTAGCCCAGAGCATACTTACACATCTGACTGTCCATTGTGCTCGGTGGCTCTGGCTATTATGGTCCGTTAGATAAACATGGTGTCCAGCAGCCACTCAGCTGCTGGTACGTACGGCGGGCGCTGATAACACGCTCTATGTTTAGAAGGCAAGCAGCACGTCACGGACGATGTGGGATATGTTTACATATACGTGTGTGCTTTCTCCTCAACAACAGAGAGCTTCCATCACAAAGCCCCTTCCCTCCCACCGCCCCCCTCTCCCCGGCTCTGAGGAAACAGGCGGTTTTTGAAATGATAGTCTTTTATCTTTTGTGGTGGGTTTTTTCATGCTGCCTTCTCAAAATATCGCCTTGTATTTCTGTGTCTGAGGGCAAATGAAGTGAGATACCGACTCCTAATCTTTCCCCTCTCCTGTAGGAAATTGCACTTTAAATACAGAAGGAAGGAGGCAGCTGGCTAAACGTGTACTTTCCATGCAAGTCTGTCAAAGTTTCTGTCTATATGAGCAGCTGATCTCTTCCAGGAGCCAAACCATTAAACAAGTTACATTTTACAAATACGCCTGGTATTATCTTTTCAAAAGTGACTTAGGCACTTCAGAGCCAAGATCTCTTTATTTGATAAGGGGCCTTGGGGCTTGTCTATTCAGGGAGGCACACCGCCTTGCTGTGCTCAGTGTTGACCTCCAGATATGTACACAGCCTTACACAAAAGCTCCTCTTGTGCCTCTGAAAATGTCACCCAAAGCACACAGTGCTCTCAAAACCACGTTCTGTGGAGTCCCTGGTCCGGGATCACCGAGTGCAAACTTGCAAAGAGCAGACAGACCATGGAGGGCTTGCCAGTGTGAAAGGGCAAATGGTCAGGAGCTGCTCCCCCCTTGATTATACAAAGGAACAAACCGATCACTGAGACTCTCCTTAAATTATGAGAATCATAGAATCACAGAATCACAGAATGGTTAGAGTTGGAAGGGACCTTAAAGATCATCAAGTTCCAACCTCCCCTGCCATGGGCAGGGACACCTCCCACCAGACCAGGTTGCTCAAAGCCCCATCTAGCCTGGCCTTAAACACTTCCAGGGAAGGGGCATCCATAACTTCTCTGGCTAAAGTTAGGTGTTATGCTCATTCTGCACATGGGAGACGATGAGGGTTTTCCTTTGGGCCCAAGGTAATGGCCATTGCAATGAAGCAGGAGCTCAGCATCACTGTTCACTGGCCAGTGTTTCATCGAGTAGATGTTATGATCAGGCTATCACTGCAGAAAAAATGACGGTGACCAACTTGAGGCTGATCTTGTTTTTTGCCATGTGCTGGATAATCTGCACAAACATGCATGGTAAGAAGTACAAAAGTTCTGTTGACTCCTCTGAGACTTCCTGAGCAACGACCAGATTCTTTCCAAGACCTCCCGGTGTGTGGTAATGCTCCAATACAAGGTAATAAAATAATGTGTCCATTAAGACATATCTTACATAGTATCCAAGTACTTATTTTAAAACACTCAGATTGCAGGCTGCTGTGCTACACAGCAAAAAATGCTTAGAATGCAATGGTTCATTACAACAGGACGAGTCCAGTGAATTGTTCATTCTTAATACTTTTTTCCCCGTAATTGTGGTGTTATTAACAGAGCAACAAAATAATTCAGCAAAATCTTTAAAAATCTCAAAGTTGTTCCCATGAACCCATGGAAAAGAGCTCAAGTGTTCTTTCAAAATTTTCTTGGCACTACATGCTTATGCTATTTTTAATTATCATTCTAATGTAAGATGTACAATATTTTGTGCAATATAGTCACAATATTTTTGTTTCCAAAGTATCGGTAAACAAGTCAACCCACGTAATTTTTTTAATCTCTTCTTTTTGATTAAAATATATTACACAAGAAATTGTAGAAATAGAAAAACATTGGTAATGCCAATAGATTCTCATGAACACTTTAGCATATATTTAGAATAAAAATCAGATACTTTTAAATTTGATAATATTCAAAGTATCTAATGTCCACAGTTTTGTGGATTAGTTATTGTACTTTTTCTTTCTCCCCTTTGAATCATTCTGAAACTTGGAAAAATTTTAATGCTTATAAACAGATTCTACGCTGCAGTTGTGTTTTTACAACTGTATTTCTTTCTGAAGAGTGCTGGAGTTAGCTTCTTTACCTGAATTGTCCTATTGCAAGATTCCTTTTGTAATGTCATGAGGAATCATATTAATAGTATGCCTTCATTTCCAGTAAATATTTTGGCCATGATTGCAGACTATGAAAATTGATGCTTTTTTCTTGATACTCATATATTTTCTCTTTCTTTTGTCTACTCTGCTTTCAGTGTCAAAGTATGTCAGAGGTTTTTTTGGTAAAGGGTTCATTCAAGCTCAATAAAAATAAGAAAACACAACACAAATACATAAATAATGAAACTCAGTCCATGGTCTGAATGTCACAGATCTACACAGAAGCCCCAGAGAGTACAGGGCATATATCGGACATTTTTAGTGATCAGAAAAGTTCTGGTAGTTTCCCTTACTGTATTAGAGGTACCTTTGTTTGGACATTTGTGCAAGTGAGCAAAGTTGGTTGGAACTAGATGATCTTTAAGCTCCAACACAAACCATTCTATGATTTTATGAACGTGATTCCTGTTATTTATTTATTTTTTTAAAAAAATCTATATCTGTATTATAGCTATATACAATATGTGTTTCTTACATACTCATTTTATTACATAGCTACCTACAGTGAAAATGGCTTATAATGTATACTCATCTCAAAGTTTGGGGTTTTTTCCATGTAAAAATTACATCAATCCCAGCGCAGGTGTGTACATTAGGTGCCCTTCTGCATGAGAAGCTTAATAAAAAAAAAATGAGAAAAAGAAATGAGAACCACAAGTTTCTCACAATACCTGGTTCTTACCTCAGCTTACCTCAGGTAGTACAGACTACCAGGTGTTCAGACACAGATCTGGATGGGAGAGAGCACCTTCAGTGCCTTTGCTATGTATATCTTCTTGTAGGCTGGCTGAGTCAGGGAGGACATCAACTCTGGGATGACGGGTTCCTGTGAGCACGCAACATGTGAGTCATCCTGGGTTTTTCCCAGGTTACAGATGTTAATGGCATCCTCCTACTAAGCTATAGAGAGACAGAACTGGAGAAAGGATAGAAGAACGAGGACAGGAAATGTGTGAAAAGAGGGTATCCTAGCCTAATCACTGAAACCTCACTTGGCCTTGCATTTAGCAATATAGGCCATGAAGAATTTGCATGCATTTAGTCAATTTAGGCACACTGTTTAAACTAGTGGCACCTGCTTCCAGATTCCATCAAATCATCAGAATATCTCCAACTAGGCACTTCTTTTGCTCTTATTCCCTGATTTCCATCCAGTCAGATGTTTCTCTTGTCTAATGCTGTCTTTTATGGCAGGAATTGTTTTGTGTAGAATGCTCTTCCTAAGTGCAATTAGCATCAGTAGCTCTCTTCTGACTCTGGCTTTGTCAGCTAACCTCCCGCAATGGTTATAAAGTTCAGGCAGGCAGAAAAGGCAGTCACACATAAGAAATAACTCAAGTGTAATCCCCACTGAATGTCAAGTTGCATAGAATGCCTATTCTCCTTGCATGCCTCTCTGGCAACAGTATATCACTCTGTAGTAATAGTATACAGTAAAGCTAAACTGAGTCATTCATGCACAGAAGTGCGGTTCTGACAGAAGCAAGTAATCTGAAGTGCTAGGGTACGTATGCAATCAAACAGTATAAATCTTGATTCTCTGCAGTAATTTGAGTGAAGAAGAGTTCAGCTGTATCTGCAAATACATTCAGAGTATATGATTCTGTTTAGATACAAGTAAGTCAGTAAAACAGTATATTATTTCTCATTTAGACATCAATGCAAGATTTATTCTGATTATTAGGCAGTGGCAGCTATTGGAATATTTTCTAATTTGGTTTTATTTCCACATGATAACACCTACCGCTTTTACATAGCACATTTTATTTAGGGCTGCCCAAAGTTAGCACTGTACATCAAAAGGGAATGAGGATAGAGAGGGGAATGGAGCGATGGAGTGATGTAGTGGCAAAATACAAGCCAAAATATATAATGAAATATCTTCTACTCTACAAGTTTATGGGATGTTATATTATCATTTCAGTTCTCAGCATGTAGTTCCCACCTTCCTGCACTCGTATGGGCATGCGCTCTCTTGATAACCTTTTCCTTGACCATGTCAAGTGTAGATCAGCAACAGGAAAGAAACATTTGTCTTTGATGCTGCAAAGTCTACACGACCACCATGGAAAGGTGACCAGAACTAATATGGGTTTGTCTGAAAAGGTCAGTAATAACACCAGGAACATCAAAAGCCTGGTGTATTTCAGTGATAAATGCAATATACTATTAATTAAATGCATATATAAAATGATAAAATGCATATACAAAATGATAAATTGTTTTTATAATAACTATAGATACAGCTGTTCTGGGTGTTAGTTCTGGGTGACCCTACTTATCTCCGGTGTCCTTTTCTTTGTCTAAACTGTTCCTGTGTGCCAGTGGAGTCTGTAGATTTAAGACTAAATGTTTGATGATAGTGACCCTTCTCAAGACTGCTGCTTTCATGCACTTCAATATCTATGTTTTGTACAAACATCTGCAGTTGGATAGAGAGAGAATTTTGGAGATATTTGGGAGAAGAATGTTGTATATTTATAATGGTCACTGAAATGCATTCTTCAGTTCAAAATATCAGAACCTCAAGCACATAGACCCGTCTTCTGTGCATTTCCCACCAGGTGAATAGCAGCATCTTGACTGCAGTGGATTGCTGTGTACTCTGGTGTGGAGCAACTCATGGTTCAAATTAAAGATTTCAGGATTTGGCCTCCGGGGAGTTTTTCTTGACTTTGAGATTTGATTAACCAAACCAACCATTAGTCAATAAATTGTCATCTTTCATCAAATAATGTGTTTGACAAATCAGTTATTCTGGTATTCAATCAGGTTTTTAGGCTGTTCATCAAATGCGTTACTTGACATAGAAAACATTTGTCAAACAAGCATAGTTGATAAATTTCTGCAATATTCTCTCACGTTTTTGTCTGGCTTACAGTTTTTCCTTACACAGCTCCCTCCATTCCTTACTGTCCCATCTTCCTCCTTGTGCACCTCCTTCCCCCCACCGTGCCCCGCAGTGCAGCAAGAGGAATAAATATTTTCCTTGTCATCACTTCAGTGATTCTTCATAAAATTTTGGAAGAGGAAATAAGCAACAAGGGCAAAGATCAGAACTTTTTCTCTTGCGTTGCAGAGTTCCTTCTAAAAACACCACAGCTTCAAACAGAAGTTTATTTATGATTTCACGAACCATCAGAGACGCTGGTGGAAATGGAGAATCAATATAACTCCATTATAAATTTTTAGTAACATATATGTCACAGTATTGTGATAGGATCACGTGTTTGTGATAGATAGGTTTTCTTACAATAAGAGACTCAGAGAAATAAGCACGTCTCTGATTTGCCTGTGGGGATGGGGCAGGCAAAAGATGTGTTGGATGACACCAGCTGTTCAAAGGAAGCCTGGCAGGGACTAAGTAAATCAGTTCAATCTTACAAAACAGAGCTGTGCTCCCTGAGGGCTTCTTTTGCTGGAGAGCTCTGAGACATCCTCTGTAACTTCAGCAGGCTGAAGTTTGAGGGAAGATGTTCCCTCTGTGTGTCTGTGTGTGGGGAGGTGATGATGGGGTGGTGGTGAAAGTCTTTCCAATGGAACTTTGTGAGTTCCTTATTCCTGCATACTGGGCAAAAAAAAGAAAGACCTTACTTCTCAGAGTTTTCCATCACTGGATTGACACTTTTGTCACTGTGTATCCTTGTCTTAGAGTGCACATGCAAAAGAGACCTTGACCTGTCCAAATTTTAGTGAGAGCAGAAACTCTCAGTGGTACTTTACCCAAAGTCTTTGTCTACAGGGTCTCACAGCTGACTTGTTATACAGACTGTCTGACACTAGCCATTTCTGTTAGAATCTGAAGTTAGCAGAAGTTAGTACATATCCAAACTATAAAAGACACAGGGCCAATTGCTATGCTATGGTGTGGATGCAGTCAGATCAAGCCACTTAGACTCAGAGAGTGGTCCTGTTTCATTTGACAGTATAGGTGTCCACCCACATTAACTTCTGAGGAATGTCTTTACATTGTGACAAAGAAATCTGCTTTATTCAAATGCCTATGTCCTTAGAAAAGGATCATCATCAGGAAGAAGAAACATGATCTTGTACAGGCTTACATATTTAGCCCAGCTTCCTGAAGAAATTAGCTTATCAAATCATGTTGTCTGCTCTGTCTGTCACTTTCCCTCTAGCTTCCTCCCAACAGCCCACACCTTTCATGCCCAGTAGGTGTGAAATCCATTTATCAACTTAGGAAATGCTGGTAGCAGAAGGATGAAAAAAAATTAACCAGGATAGATGGCATGCAATGTCTAGGTAGAAACCATAATGAATGTTCTTCTGGGGAGAAATCCTGCTAGAATTCAGTCCATTATCCATTCTGAGAGGGGACATCTAAGTGGCCAGTCAATGTATGTGTGCTGACTAGCTGATCAGTGCAGCACAGCTCTGAGCCAGACAAGTTGAATAATGTTTCACGTGCAGCAGGAGAAAAGAGGAGAGCACCACGTGAAAGATGATGTTTTGGGGAAATGGAAGGGACTGGAAGAATTAGGGATACACAAACTCCAAGTTTTATTATGAAAGGACCAACGTGTTTTTAAAGAAGCAAAAAATTATGTGTCGCCCATCATCCTGTTTATCATTGCTGCTGTTGCATGCAGCCCTCCCACAGGAATGGATGATTGCACAGTGTATTTAGATTACAGCGATCAGATTCCACCACACTGCTCTACAGTACAGGTCAAAACTGCACTGCTTGTTTTCATTTTCAGCAGAAATGTTAAACATTTTGTATGTGGATGCATAAACTTTTCCTTTTCAACTAAGGATATAAACAGTAATATCTCTTCCCAAGGGTTACTTTGTTTTTTTGATTTTTTTGGGGGGCAAAAATAATTGTCTTCTAATTTGGTGTTACAAGCACTGACTTTTTTCATGGGATCAAAGCTGTACAGCCTTATGTAATGGTGCCTGGAATAGCTCTGTACTGCCAGTATTCACTCCAGCCTTGACTTCAGATGCCTCCCACCATTAAATGTCTTACGTGGTTTACAAATTCTGCTTGCCTAATTGGGTCCTCAGATGGAGAAACTTGTAAAGGTCTACAGGGCCTTCCTGGTATTTAGCTTTGCTCAACAAAGTGTTGGGACAAACCTTGTTGCAGGTTTTGATGATCAGGAAATATCAGAGATTTACTGTGATTGTCTCTTCATAAATTGTTCGGTAATAATCTCCTATGACCTGCTTCCGAAATCCTGGGGGGCATGTCTGTGGTTGGCTAACATCTTCCCATAGTCTTGTAGGAGGAATCTGAAGATAAAATTTCTGTGGCAGCTGCTTTGGGTGTTAAGGGAACACCAACCACCCTGGAAGTGGTTGGAAAGACTGTCGGCTGATCCGGGGATCTCAGGCTCTGTGTAAGGAATAATTGTTCCTGGCAGAACACTGTGTCTCAGAGCAGGAAGATCTTTGAGGACTGGTTTACCTCCCAAGCCTCATCCCAGAAGTGTAAGCATTAGAAATCCCTGTCTAACCATGTGTGTAGGACACTGGCAACCTAGACTGTCCAGAAGATGTCAAGCAGCGTGGTCTGGCCTGCTTATTGCTGCAGAACAATCAACACACATATAACTGGTGTGGTTAAACCCGTGTCTGCTGCACGCTGTGCCTGGCTTTCGGATGCACACATTGCTTCCTGTTCACGCTGGACATTGGCAGGGAAGATGTGGGCTGTTTCTAGCAGTGACTTCAAACTGCCATTGATCTCTTGCAGCTTGTGGACCTCGCTGGTCAGATGAAGGAACTCTTCCTGCTAAGTCCCTTGGGGAGTTTCTGAGCTCTGGGCTGTGACTGGAATTATCGCTAGTAGAAGCACTGCAGTTAGGGATGAGGGCAAATCCATCATGCAGCAGTGACTCCAGGTGGTCTTGGACAGTCTTGAGAAGAGGCCAGTGGTTAAAGAGCAATGGTAGCACAGTGTGGGCCCTGGGTTGAATTTTCTCGAAGCCAGCTCGTGTATAGCAGCTCCAGTGTGAACTGGGCTGGAACTCCTGGGATAATTACATACGCCAACACCTGCATCCAGAGGGTCAGTTGGATCAGCATAACACCATCTAGCCAATTGTCAGGCAGGCAGTGGAGAAAAAAGGCTGGAGCTCCCTTAGCACTGAGTTGCACCAGCAGAGACACGCTGGCTTTTCTTCTTGTCTGGACTTGGTAGTTCTCTCTGCTCCTGCAGTCTTGTTTAGAGGCTTTAATAGACCCAGAACCTGTGCAATAGGTGGTATTCATCTTGTTTTGACTGTGGCCACCTGAAACCTAGGCATATAGTCTGATATCCTGCAGTCAATGAAGAAGAGATTAACGCTTCCAACATCTAACTCACCCTGTACAACTTAGGCACCTGCTTTGGCACAGTTACCTCTACTATGCCAAATCCAGCTGAAGTGAGAAAAAATTATCAATCCAGTTGAAACTGCTGAGTGTAAAACAACTGAAAGTGTTGGTGATGCTCTCTGACGTGGCCTGTGTTAGTGTCTGTAAAATGGCTGTGACGAGACATAACGATGGAACTTATTTTCTCCATGATCAATAGAAGTCTAGCCAAATACAGCATGATACTGCTACCGTGTGTGGTGACAGAGGCGAATGCTGAATTCTTGGTCAGGAAAAGCAACCCACACAGGATCAAGGAAGAGACTTTATATATTGAGGACCATCTGGTGGATGCTGTATCAGTGTTTTGAACTACAGTTCAGTCTTATACCACATTTCTGAGATGTAGCATATGATTGATAATTATTCAGGAGCGGAAATGTGAATACAGGCTGGCCTAACTTCACCAAATGCATTCCTGACTGTAATGAATTGTCACTGAGAATTTTTGTACACGTGTAGATGTCATCAGAGATTTCTAAAAAATTACTCTCTTTTGTTCCAGCCTAATCAAGTGTGGAGACTGTGTATGGGGTGAATATGTCTCCAGTTAGGGTAGCTCCCAGGATCCTTTTGTTGAAAACTTTTGGTGTGAGGTAGACAAATAGAATGGGACCGGTGCAGGTGTGTGACTATCAGCACAGAATAGTCAGTCTTTTGGCCAAGCATCCAGGGCCAAACTGCAGCCCCAGATAATGACACTAAAGCTTCCCCTCCAAATGACCAGAAAGAAGGGTTCATTTTCTAGCCTGTGACAAGTTGATCAATTGTTTGATTCTGGTAATAGGTAATGGCAAAGACCCATTCTCTGGATAACCCTGTCATGGGTTCTGGGACGTCCGTCTTCCTTGGGTGAAGTGAACCGGTGTTAAAGGGCATCCTCAGGTGCTTCTTACTAAAGGTATGCTAATCTTGCAGCGCCAGATTGTCTGTTCTTTGGCTTTATTTGTAGCCTCTTGTGGAGCCCAGTCTTGGAGCCCAGGTTGCTTTGGAGCCCACGCTGAAGCATCTGTGCAGAAAGGAATGGCAGACTATTTCCTCGTGTGCACTGCCAGAGTTCTGATTGGGCCAACAGCTCCTGTTCCAATGCCAAAAGACAAAACTTGGGAAAAAACAAATCCACCAAACAGACAAAAGCAAAGCCATGAAGTGGCCACACTCAGACATTCTTTGTGCCAGCTGCTGGGTGCAAAAGGTCTAACTACTTAAAGCTGGTGCAGGAGTCCATGAGCAGTGGAATGTTCCCGGACAATGAAAAACTGAAAATGGAAATACAGCCGAAATTGAAGCTCTGACATCATGCTTAGAGAAGGTTGGTGACATCCAGAGTGCTCTGAAGATAGAGAGCAGGAATGGCAGGACTAGACCAAATGCCAGAGAAAATCTTGCATGGACCAGATGCTAATGAAAAAACATACCTGTATAGAAGAAGCCGGTCAGAAAAAAAAATGGGTAAATTCTATGCAAGATTGTGTGTTTCAGCCAGAGCAGGGCTGTGCTTCACATTGCTACACCATTAAGTTGGAGACCTCAAGACAGATTTATGGTGCCATCAAACCACAGTCTTAGTTTTACTAACTACTCTGTCTTTTTAATGGTACTTAAGGGCTTTACAGCAGTTGGGCATATTACTGTGTTTAGACATGGTTTTAACAACTGAGTTAGCTCTCATGATACTGCCAATCGCAGTCAGTGTGGAGAAACTGAAGCTTTTTTTTCAGCACTGTAACCTAGTAGACAGGGTTATATTTTGGTCTTGCTGAGTTTAAGAATGATCAGAGGCCATTATGTTGAACACAGCTTCTCCCTGTATTTGTATGTGACATCCAGTTCACATGGCATCAACTAACTTCATTTGTTAAGAATTTTATTTAAACACACTAAAAGATTTCTAAAGGAGCAAACCTTTAGAGGTCATTTTTTTCCAGCCTTGAATGACTCCCATGGAGACAGTGAGCTGGGAGGAGGAGATAAGAAGAAAAAGGAAAATGCAGGCAGATCGAACCTAAAATCAAAACTGTTGCTTCATGCTGAGAAAAACGACCAACTGTTCTCTTCTAACCTTTCTTTTAAAAATAGTTGAGCCTGTTTGAAAAGTAATAATGTGGCTTACTTGACTTTTAAAGCACAAAATCATTTCAATTTTAAAGGATAAAAACAAAATCTAAAATTAATGAAAGGGAGAGAGAAAACTTAGCTGCTGTCCCACAGCTTCCATGTTGACACAGGAGTGATACACTCTGCAGGAGACCTACTCAACTTTTTTATGAGCCATCAATGATTTATTAGAAATCCCGACGTTCTTTCCCCACCCCCCAAAAAAAAATCTTTCATTAGGTGGCAGGAGGTGATATAATGGACAGATCTGTTGTGCTATTCTCCCTCTTATCCTCTTATCCCATTCACTCTTCCCAAAAGGCAGTTATTATTATGCTGTATTGTATAGGGAAGTGAGTTCTGAAAGCCAAAAAGTCCAAGGGATATTATTTGGCATCCTGGCATAATACCAGGGTTTGTTAAAATCAGGTGGGCAGAAGCATACCTTACCACTTTAAATAGGGCAGAAACATCCTAGATTTATCCTGAAAAAATTATAGCGTAAGGTTACTATTTATTATTAGTCACAGCTGATTATTTCAGAGATAGCTTTGGCTTTATTCAGTGGTAAATCTGCTGTCACCAGCTATGCAGTGGCCACCCTTCTTGCCAGTAGTCAGCTCTGGGCAGTGGATCAACTGAATGCCTTAAATTCTCTATTGAACCTTGGCATTATTATGGAAGAAGTCTGCAGCCAATTCATGGGTCCCTGGTATAGCTCCAGCAGCTTAACAGATGGATCACTAGCAAGTCTTTTCTCAATTTCTCTGTTAAATATTCATGGAGCCAGCATGCACATAGGCCCAAGCATGCCCCTGGAGGTGCCAGCAAGGGTCTCTGATCCGGGGGAGATGTCAAATTGGCTAGTGGAAGTCTGAGGGCAGCAATGTTTTCCGCAAGGATCCATCCTTCAGTGCAGAACATGGAGTGACAGCCATATGTGCAACTGCGCTGGTGAACACCTCTGCGGCGCATGCTTATACAAGCTATTAATAGGCCGGTGGCACGGCGAATGTTAATGTGGGGAAAACGGGGAGTGAAAGGCAATGAGGAAATGCCTTGGACTAAGTTGAAGCGTCAACCAAAGGAAAAGTCTTCCTGTGAGCTTGCTGGGAAGTTGAAGGAAAAAAAAAATCCGGCTGCATTCCCCCGCCCTGCCCTTAGAACATACCGCTCCTATTTTCAGAATGTGCTACTGAAAACATTGCTAAATGCAAGTTCATGCAGTCCTGTGGGTTCCTTAGTGCTCTTAGATCCCAGTCAGGGCTAGAATGATGTTTTCTTTTGCTATTGTTTAATACCATCGTTGAAACAACAGCTGAATATACCTCTGGAGTATCAGGGCCCTTATATAAGTATTGGGCTACCTTTTTTGGTAGTACTACATATCGGCATCTAGAATATATTTTTTTTTAACTCTGAAATATCTACATAGCTTTAGGATTGTTCTTTTAAAGTCAGCCTGTGGTGAAAAGGAGGTTGCAGTTTTCTTACTTTGACAAATTTCTCTGTTTCCCTTGCTATACCAGAAATAGGGTTTATCATTACGTCTCATCAAAAATGTTGCAGACAAGTAATTTGTGGCTGTTGAGGTGGGCTGTACTTCATAGAGTATAGAGAATTAAGAAAAAAATCTGGGAAAGAACATACTTATTCCCTCTTGAAAGATTTGCACCCAGTTCTTTGAAATTACACAATGCTGACAAGCTACTATATAACCAGTATTCCTAATATAATCAGTCTGAACAAAGGTGAAATATTCCAAGTGAATTCAATGCAAGAGTTTTTATAACATGATATTACAGAAGATATGTAACATACACACTTTGTAATGAAGAAACAAAAATTTCTGTGTTTGCCAGTGACATGCTAGTCATAAGTACAATAAGCATTAAAATTTAGATGGGATGCCTGGAAAAGGCCATATTGCAGACTCCTGTTTCCTTTTACTCAACAGTGTAAGGCTTTTAATGTTTCTTAAGATAGGTTAGAATCTCTCCTCCTTAGCCAGGAATTCATATAGCTGTCTAAGGTTTTTTGCCCCAAAACTGGTTCTCAGCATTATTTCATACAGTTACATTATTAGCTACATTAGCAGAAGAAAACTAATGTTCTAGTACTGTCTTATATTTCCCAGATGATGAAACAGAGTATGTGTTTCCAAAGGGCATATTCTGTGCAAAATCTGAGGTATTTTAACGGGTACTCAGATACACTTAAGATATTTGTCACAACCTGAATGGTATAACATGATGCTTCTGTAAAGTGATGTAGTAAACTACACAGTGCAGCTAATATACCATTAAACATTGTGTCCTACATTGTCTGATGGTTCTCGTAGCCAAGGAAGAACTTTTCTCTGAGACAGATAGAGGTGTTTCTGAAAAGGTGCTATATAATTTGTAGCAAGAAGTAGTCTTTCAGTCAGTGCAAGGCTAACACAAACCAAATATTTTTGAAAGCAAGCAGACTGAATTTCATCCCCAAAAGGGACTATAGAGAGTATCACCCAAAGTTGTCTGTATAATACCAGAAGGAAACCAAACTGGACACTTGTAAATGAACATGCTTGAAAAAGTGAATGCATACTTAGTTTCAAGCCAAGAATATTTCTGCTGTGTTTGCAATCACCTGGATGGGGGAAAAGCAAAGAGGAAAGTTGCCCAAATGGAATTTTTTATTCTTTTTCCTTCAATAAAAGTTTGTTCCTCATGCCTCATTGTTCAGATCTTCCCTGAAATTCTTGGAAGGGAGAAATAGAGAACAAAAACTGATTTAGAGTGTAGCCAGAGAACTGGCATTTATGTTTAAGCTAAGACTGGATATACGATTTCAAAGCTTCTGAGTGGTTATGATTGATTTCTTTTGCTGGAGTGTACAATTAGTTGGCATATTTGACCCACTACTTGTTCAAGATTGACTGCTTTTATTGCTGATTCTATGTATGACCATGATGACTTCACTTAATTCTTTATATTTCACTACGTCTATTAGAAAAAATGAGTAATATTTTTTGCCTAAGTGTTGATTCATTCAAGTGTTGAATCATAAAAGCCTGGATTAGTGACTAATTACTGATTAACTCTATCAACATCTTCAGTCAGAATATCCCCTCTAAAAGTACAAAGAACATATTAATCAAGAAAATATTAATCAAGAACATAGCATCACATGCTCCTGGGCAGTAATTTAGAAATTCTTCTGTTTCTTGTATACTAGCAATTGAAAACTTGCTTTTTAGAAAAGTTGGGCACCTCATTTTAAACTTTGTAGAGTGTAATTTTATTTAGTTTGAACTCTCATGGCTTAAAGAGTTTATAACACAAATGAAGTGAATAGAATAAGTCACTTCCTAGTGAAAATTAATCCAGTAAGTGAAAATTAATCCAGTAAGTGATTTTGTGATTCCATGAAGTGAAAATTTCTTTTTGTTCTGGAATATATCCTTGCTTACTGGGTTTTGAATTCATCATCTGTTTCTTTTTCTTAAGTAAAATACCTTTAGCAATGGCTATCAACAGCCTTCTACTGATATTGGAACATTTCTGTTTAAAGCTAAGAAGGAAAGAATTGTGATATTCAAGTAAAACATTAAAAGACTTGAAATATTTCAGTTAGCTAATCATGAAGTGTTTAATTTTTGATCACTTTTACCAATAAAAATCAGGCAATCCACAGTTAAAAGTAGGTTGTCACTGAAGAATTATTTTCCTTTTGTGGATATTGAAAAAAAATGTTGACATCTTCAGAATACTTTCAACATTTTTCCCAATTAAAAAATTTGCAAAACCTGACATGTTCCTGGGAACAACTTTGGCTTTAGAAAATCAGTTTTTAATAGGAAAGCAAGTTATGGGAAAACTCTCAACCTATTTTTAGTTTCAGTAGTATTTTATTAGTATTTATTTCACAGTTTTTCTGTTTGTTAGATAAGCGAGAAGCGAACTTCACAAACATGTGAGCGTTAATTATAGTATGTTAAGATAAGCAACTGAAAGTTCTCGTTTCCACTTTGACTGATACCAAAATAGCCTATCTTATGATATTTTGACACATCTCTTTAAAACTCTCTGCTAAATCAGGAAGAGAAGAAATAAATGTGTGAAAACAGAGAAGAGCAGAAGAAAATAATTTTTTTTTTTAATCCGGGAAGCTTTGAATTAGTTTATTATTCTCTTCAATGGTTATAGTTAGTTCTTCAGTAGAGTGGAATTGATTAAATCACATTATGTCATACTCCATGAGTACTGGCTTGATACTACCATGATACTTTTTGATCTATCTACAGTAGATCACACAACACATGTACAAATGCACACAGCTGTGTAAGACAGAAAGGGGAGAGGGGAAATAATGCAATAGTGAGAAACCAATGTGCTTACAGATTGCATCAAAATAGATTGTTATCATTTGTTCTTCCTGGTGGAAGTCCAGTCATGAACATCATAGGAAACCTTATGGATTTGGGGGAATCGCGTGATAAGTGTGTGCTGTAATGTGTCCTGCTGGGATTGTTCCTCTCATCATCCAGGTGTGCAGCCAGGACCATACCACGTCAGGCTTTTTACAGGCCACTGTACTCAGGTTTCATTCTCAAGGATAGCAGTGATACAGTGGAGAAGCAGAATCCAGCATAATTAGGTCTCATTCCAGCAGGGATCAAGATATGACTGCAGACCTCACTCGGGCTTGTGCATCTGAGAAGCATTCCCAGGTCCCTGACCTTTAGATGACAATATTCATAAAAGGACCATCTAGATCCTTAATGAAACTCTTAAATTACTTTTAAGGGAACCGGTTAAAATTTGGGTCAAGAGGCAACACATACGTCCAGGCACAGAAGGAGTGCTATAGGATTTCTTTTCTGCATTCATTTACGCCTTGTGAAATTGTTTTCTCCACCGCTGTGATATAGTTCCTTCCATTATTCTCTCAAAGGAATCATAGTCTCGTATTTTTTTCCCCTTTGGTGTGTTTGGCTTCCTGCTTTAATCTAATTCTCACAGCTCAGGGGAATCATTGGACCTGGCTGAGATTTGTATCTTTTCGGAGAGCTCATCAATAGTTTACATAATGCTGTGGCAGGGCCAGGGTTCACACAGCTGGAGAGGTACTCGGCAAGAGTCCCGAGTTAAGCAGAAAAAGCCTTCTTGGGAATCTTAACTTTGTTTAAAGAGGTGTTTTTTTTTTTTTTTTCTTCTGAGGAAGCCAAAACAACACAAAAGCGGTGTGTGCAGGTTTGCTGGCAGCTGGTGTGCTGTGACTGATGATGCTTGTGTTAATTATGCTCTCACTATTACCATGTGATCCACCCATCTGCTTTTTGAAGCCAGCTGTTTTCCTTCATCTTCCTGTTGAACTACCAGTTATTCAGGGCAGTGACCATCAATATGTGGTGAGCAAGGGAGAAGCAAGTGTGGTGAAGCTCTAATATGGGGGTAGCACTTTCACAACGCGAATAATCAAACTAAAAAGTAAAACACAGGTTTAGCCACATTATCTTTTCTATCTTATATGTCTCTAAATATTAATCAGACACTGGACCAAGAATGTGTCGAAAAGATTAAATTGTTGAGTTTTGCCCTTCCTGGAATTCAGATAATGTCCTTCAGATAATGTCATCGCCAGCTATCTAATAATGCAAGTTTTAATAAAAAATGTTTGTCGTGCAACTGCTACAAATCTATTTTACCGAATTTACTTCTCTCTCTCTGATTTGTGACTGATAGCTTAAGTCATGCAATACTCTTGCTGCCCTTTATTTAATAAGCCGTACTTTTTAGCCTTTTGTTCAGATCAGGACAGTGGCATTCACGTGGAGAGCAGCCATTCTCCGGGCAGTCACGCACACGCCAAAAAAAGATCGTGTTCTTGTAAAATAGTGGAAAAGGCACATGACCATAGTTAAAACAAACAACCGTTCAGAACTAAAAAAAAAGTTTGTGAACTGTTGCTTCTCAGTGTTTTCCAGTTCTTGACCAAAGAGCCATATATATATATATTTATGTATACACCCCAAACACAACAGAATAAACAAAGCTGTTCTTCCGATTCCAGAATTCCTGTTCTGGCCTTTAACCAGCAAATATGATCTTGTTCTCTCTCTCAAAAGAACACTCTCCCCCTCCGCCCTGCCTTTAATGGTCCCATGTGTTATTTTCTTGATCTCATAAAATATTTTCCTTTAACAAGCAAATAATTCCAATCAATTCTAGTAAATTCTGGAAATTCTAGTAATATTATTACTGTTTAGATTAGCTTTCTTCATTTCACTGATCTCTGTGAACTAGGTTGCAGACCCTACTTTTCCTAAACGTCCTTTGATCAAATGGGTTAAAACAGAGAGGAATTTGAAGGGGAATAAAGTTACATGTTGGAGACTGGGAATTTCTACAGGATAGACTTGTTCACATTGCACAAACATTTAGGCCTTTCCTTTTAACATATGTGGAAAGAACTAAGTAGAACTAGGCTGAATATATATGATATGTTGATATAATGGCATGTCAGGAATAGAAATTTACAACTACCAAGTTTTTCATGTAATTGAGAATTATCAGAGAAACTTGAGGTTTTCCATGTTTTTGTTGAAATTTCATGGTAATAGTCATAAATACAACTTAAATGGTCTATTTCTTAGTTGAGCCTTTGCTTTCTAGTTTCTGTGAAGTGATCTTGGCTGCCACATAACTTTTGTAACTGGAAAGACCTTGAGTGCACACTTTTAGTCGGAGTTTTGGAAATACAGAACTTTTAGAATAGAAGAAAATCTAAGCAACACAGTGTAAACTTTCAGAAATTTTGTAAATGCATGAAAAATATCTGTCAGTCTAATATTACTATATAATGATATAATCTCCCTGAGCTGCAATTTATTTTCCATCATAAGGAAAATTTTATATGACTGACATACTGTAGCCTGGATTTAAAACTGAGAAGGAAAAATTATTTGACATTATGAATGAAACCATTCTCAAGGGAAAACTGGAATCCCTCATTTGAAGATCAGGCTCCTGTTGCTCTAGGTTACTGCATTTGCGTGAGTATTGGAGGGATTTATAAAGAGTGAGTGAATATTATTAGCAGTGGGTTACACATAAGTTCAACATAGCTAAGATAAAGATGAAGATTCTTCCTGTCATCCTAGTCCTCATGCATCTAGCAGGAGCTTTGGCACTTCCTTGGAGCTCTGATTTTAATCGTAAAGTTTACTTTGATTTTTTCCAGATTTTGATTTTTCATAAATCTGAACAAGTGGAATAGAGATTTTTCTTGTGGTTTTATTGTTTGCATTTTTTTCTTAAAGCTCTGGCGTCTTGTTTGCAGGAAAAGTCACTAACTGACATGTGAAATGTTCTTGAATAAATAACCCAATTCTTAGAAGAGATTCCTTCAGCTACTGCCCGACTTCAATTTCGCAGTCACATGTAACCATTAATCTGTGCAACTCTTCCGGGATACAAACATTACTTTGAAAAGACTGGTAACTGGACTGCTCTGAGCGCTTCTAACATCTAAAGCAAAACGGACCCTTAAAACGTAAGCAATTAACCTTCTTATCACATGCTCAGGAGCATGCAAGGTGAAGTAGCACTCTGGTGACATCATTGTCAGGTCACCCTACAAGAATAATGGAATCATATAGAGAGGTTTGCCCTGAGGCATACTCTGTTGCCATAATTAGGTTGAAGGCTCCCTTGGAAATGATGCCTTATTGCAAGAGCATTTGCAGGAACTAATTGTGGTATGTTTTTGCATCAGTATTGGCGTACTGCATCATTTATGGCCTCAAAATAGCTGTAATTGTGTGCATGATTGAGTCATTTCCTGAATTTAGTATCCAAAGCAGAGTACGAATTAAATGACTAACACACTCTTGACTTTGTCATCTTTTTTATCTCTGGCTGGATTCTTAAAAAGATCTCTCTGTGCTTTTGCATTTTTAAGCCAAATTAGATTTGGTGTATTTAAGCGCCACTGAGACTGACGGGTTAGCAATAATCGTTGNACGTGTGAGACCCTCACCAGCCTCAAAAGATGCTGACATGTGACCATACAACATTCTTGTGTGTCAGTCACTGTGCATTTATTTATATGAGCCATCCAAGAAAAGCACACATTAACTAAATTGTGTGAAAACAAGGCTGGATAGGTCTGTGCCTATCCCTGTTCCATTACAATTTGGCATGTACCAGTTCACAGAGAGATGTTTTTTTCTCTCGTGTGGCTCATTTTCCAGTGGCTCAAACTCCCCTTTTTTCAAACTCCAGTACCCATGTTTGCTAAAACTACCTCTCCTAAGGTATAATGAAAATGTAGGTGAAGTTGAGAGGAACTTTTAGTTCTCTTTTGACTTCATGAAATTGCAGTCTTCTTCCAGGAAAATACATTTTCCAGTGTCGTAAGATGGTTATTTCTTAGAGTATTTCAAATGGAAAAACTTAGTCTCTCTAACTGGACATAACCTGTACTGATAATGATGTTTTAGGAAGTCATTCTGGAGGAAGGAAGGTTGAGTTAGTGATTATAGTGGTCACTAGATAAGCTAGTGTCAGTTCTTTGAAATCCACTTTTTAAAACCCCCCATATTCTATATTTCCTTCCCCAGTTAAATTCGGGAAAATTCCCTTGCAGAGTTAGTTTCTGTAGAAATGAACCCTTTCCCAGTATAACAGAGAAATACTCAGATGAATACAGCAGTGGGTGTAATATAAATTCCCAGGTGCATTAGATCCGAGAGGCACAGAGGTACTATGAAATGCAGCAAACCTGAACAAATTTACATCCTAAAGTGCTTCCTCCAGAACTGGGAGAGTGAAGCCTGCTGAGACTGACAAAAAAAATTAAGACAGGTATCACACTGTGGGACAGCAGGGATCTTGAGAGAATAGCAAGAACAGAGGGATCACCAGTTCTCCAGAGCTATGTCGAGGTCTGCTCTGAGATTCCACCTTGTAAGACTTTTGTAACGTCATGGAGTTTTATACCTTCTTTTAGTTGAAAGGTTTCACTAAACACAATCTTTTCCTTGGCCTGTTAAAGTCTGGGAAGTAACGTGGGCTGTGCTGGGTGGTTTCTCTGTTCTGCGGGAAATGGAACTAGTCACTCAAGTGCTCTAGGATATTCTGAGCTGTACCACTGTTCTTCTGCAACTGAAACACACTAGTTCAGAGCCAAGTTCATTAATAATTGTCCTACATCCTTTTTCCAAAAATTATTTCATGAATGCATTGGTGTGTATATTGCCTGCCCAATTCCCAGTGTAAAATTGGAAACTTTAACAGTGCCTGCAAGCACCTGTACAAGATTTGGGCAACTGAATGGATAAATGGGTACATTAAGTATACAAGGCAGGGGACATACTCCCTTTTGCCTGTTTGTGGACAAATTACACCAGAAGTTAATGAATGTTCTTATACAATATTGAAGACACAAAGAAGAATGGTCCAAAAAGAGAGACTAAACTTCATAAAATAGGCAGGTGAAACCAGAAATTATTGTCTAGGCTTTTTTTTTTTTAACTCTTCCATGTAATCCTCTATATTATAGATCACGTTTTAAGACAAATTACTTAAAATACTGATACCATGATAATCTGATTCTTTATTCCTTTTCATACCACTTGCTTTCAGTGATTTAAGCTCTTGCAAATGCACTGCAAGCTCATTTGTTGTTGCAGGCCCTCTTGCAAGGATATTAGAACAAGCTCCAGTTTTCCTGTGATTTTTGGTAAGTAAGATCCTCTAGGTAATTGCTCAGGGTGTCTGAATCATTGACTGCTCAGTGGATTTTGACAGCTGTGAGAGAGGAAGAGGACACCACAGTTTTTTTTCCCAAACTGCTATAAGCATGAGTGAGACAGATGGTTATCTTACATAAACCTTGCACCTTAGGAGAAACTGTCCCATACGTTACATGGCAGTTCTAGATCCAGTTTCTTCTTGACTGATGACAAAGTCCATATCACAAATCTGTCATGAGACTGAGAGCACCTGAGGCTAGGGCATTTCAGGGAATTTCATTCCAAGTCCCTCCACCTCTATGTATCTATCTACCTGTCTATCTACCTGCCTACCTAATTTCCCAAGCTATTGTCACTTAACTTCTCATTAAAAGAATTTTTATCTATTGTTTCTTACAGACCTGGAAGTGTAAAACAACCCTAGACAGTGAATCAAAAGAACACAAAGTATATTTTGCACTGTTTTGTAGTCAAATGTCTTATTTTGCATGGATCTAACAAATGATTTGGAGTTTTCTGGAATTAGCGAAACACTAATCTTAACAAATTATTTCCCAAAGCACGGAGATTAACTTTGATAAACACATCTTCTTCCCCTATTCTTGTACATATATCTGAATATAATCTAAATGGAGTAATTTGTTTTTTAGCCATACCTAAAAGACACAGATACAATGTAGCAAAACTGATTGATCTTCTGAAGGCAGGACCAACCTCAACTTTCCACTGTCTCTGCCTTATCTTGTGAATTACAGACACTTTAAAGTGGGATATGTTTGAGAAAGGCCTTTTCCTGGTGTTTTGAGTTTTTTGTTTGTTTGGTTTTTGTTTGTTTGTTTGTTTTTTAATTATTTTATTTTATTTTTCATCCAAATCAGGTACATCCTGGAAAAAAAAAAAAACAAACACTTGGATTTTCATTACACATTTTTCTTCAAAAATGTCTAGAATAAAAAAAAAATCAGCCAGAGATAACCAGTAACAGAAGGAAAGATACACAATTATTTACAGACAATGCCTGTATAGAGTCTACAGAGTTCAGATAAACCAATTTCTTTTCAAACTTAGAGTGCATCAAGTTGAATTAAAATGTCTTCAGTTTCTTAAATTGAAAAAAAAATGAAATGGGGAAAAGAAGAGGAGATGGGAGATTAAGGGTAACAAGCACATTCCTACATTTCTTCACAGAACGCTTATCGTGCTATCTATCAGGAGAACTTTTTTTTTAGTGTATAAACTTCTTTTGGTCTCATCTAAATATCAATGCTAGCCCTCTGGAATTAGCTCTTCCGAAAATCTGGCTTGCTGAGGTCTTTAAAACTCTGATCTTTACTGAATTTCTCCAAGGGAAGCTGAGTCCTCTGGGAAATCTGGCCTTTGACGTAGGCACGGTGACATTTGTACACAAGTCAATCCTCGGGTAAGGTTTCAGTGCTCGGTGTTTTCAGAGCAGTGACTCTCCTCTAACCCTGGAAGATTTGTCCTTTGCACTATAGTGCTTTTATTTTGTTATTTGATTCATGCAGCTCTCAGTGGCTCTTCCAAAGAACGGCTGCAAGGTCATGGGAGTCTTTGCTGATTCAGGAAAGACACGTTTCATTGCAAAAGGCTGCTTTTATTTTGTTTTTGTTTTCCAGCGTGTACACATGGAATGCTGTTGTGGTTGTTTCAATGTTTACAAGATATTTCCTTCAGTGATAGTTTCATTTCTGCCAAAAGAAAAGTTAAAAAAAATAATAATCCATTAATGAGCTGACAGTGCTTTTAATGCTGCTTCAAAAGGAGAGGGAATGCTCGTGTGCCAAACAAATGTTTGGAACAGTCTCAGACAGCAACATTTGTTCTGCAAGGGAATGATCCACAATAGGACACTTCAGCTGCTGAACATCTAAAAGTACTCGGATGATGCAGCGCTCAGATGGTCAGTCTGTTTCCAAGATAAGTAGCATTTCTGTTAACGTGGCAAAAGGCTCTGCTCTACCTAATGTAAACAGAGGGAAAATCTCCCAGCTCAAGGTTTAGGAGTCCCCGCAGGAAAAAGTTACAGAGCTTTAGGCAGAAGTGTGAATGTGGGAGTAGTACATGTCTTGGCTCATCAAGAAGGGGGATGCTCTTGACAGCATAGAGGCACATTCTTGATGTTTGTCAAACTTTCTGACACATTTTTATCCATTTTGAGACAGTGAAAAAAAATGTTGCAAGCATTTTTGTAAAATGTTAGTCTCATTTTCTGACCACAATCTTATAAGAAAATGACAGCAAAAATTGAAAAGTGGGATTTCTTGCTTTCACAGGCACTGTGCTGTCTGAAATCATCCCCAAAGAATGACTATGAGCTAGGAAATAACAAATATACCTCACTAGAAAGCTCCTAAAACATTTATTCTTTTTTATTCTTAATTGTTACTAATTTTTGCAAGAAAGTTCCATGAACCATGGAATTTTGCATTGCATTTTGAGGATTGTTCAAGGGCACAGTTGTTCTTTTCTGTTTTTCACCAGGACAAAAAAAATGTGAATACTTACCGATGTTAAGGTAAACTGCGTTCAATTTACTCCACAGATCATCTTTTGGACTCAGATCTCAGCTAGTGTTAATTGATGTAGCTCTGAATTTAATTAAACTTTGGAAGCTCTCACTGCCTGAGAATCTGTCCTGCAGATTGCTTTTGGAATAAGCTTATATTCGGCTTGATCTATTCACAATTGCAATTTATGCTGTAACTGAAGGTAAATGATGGCTATTTGGTGATTAATATCCTGTTCTCATGCCAAGTCAACTTCAGATGGGCTGACTTAATTTATCACTAACCAGCAGTTACTATCTAACCGTAATTATAAGAAAAAGCACATCATTTTGACCTTTGAGCAATCATGTGGGCAGACCATCCCTTAAAGTTTGCTTCTAATTTTCTATAAAGCTAGCACTCCCTTCTCTGAGGAGATCTTTGCAAATTCTTTGCAAAGTGGTGAATTATAGGTAAGTGGAGGCTGCAGTTTCAGAAGTGGTTTATGAAGTTGAAGCTGAGGAGGGACACTCTCAGAAGGATCAAAGGCAGCGACGGGACAATTTTTGTTGGACAGAAAGATCAATTGCTAATTATGACAATATCACAGTGCAGGTGTGTGTGTGTCTAAGGGATAGTGATGGGTAAACTGTTGTCAAGTGAGGTGCAGATGGGCCGATCCTAAATGTACCAAGGTTTAAGTTGCAGGAACCCTTAAGAGAAAAGGGTCTAGGTGCAGTCAGTGCCATTGTGAGTTTTGGCTCTTTTGGAAAAGACAAGGAGTTGGGATGCTTTGAACCTTCTGTGGAGCCCTGCTCTGAGCACTGGTTACAAGGCTGTCATTCCCCATGGCACTGAAAGAAACTTTTCTGGTGCTCACCGTCAGTAATTCTTTCTAGGGGGATGCAGTGGGGACCTTATCGTGCAGCATTACATTTTGAGAGTCACTAAGATGAAAAATTCGTGTTTGCTCAGATGTACTGTTTGGGGGGCAAAAATATTCTGCCTGCCTGTTCTCTTTCCAAATAACAAGAGAGCTCCTCCAAGAACACAAAAGCTGTTTGCTTCAGCTTAGAAAGGGAGTAAAGAGGTGAGATTGCCTGCAGTTGCGTCCATGCCTGTCTATTTCCAAAGGCAGGGAAATTATCATTTTTTCAAATTCCCTCAGGCAGCAGTAGCCAAGCCAAGTTGGCTCTAGCCAGCTCTTGTTTGTAAAATGTAATTCTGTGGTAATGAGCTGGTGACAACTTGAAGAAAAGAGTCTAAACATCCTGAAAACAATTCCAAACATGACTAAATATGAGAAGGAAACTTCTAATAACTGCCTTGTGGGAATCAAAAGCCCTACATACAAATGCAAACGTAATTTATTTTCTAGACAAGAATATATATATTATGATCCTCTTCCTGTCTTTTCCTCCCTGAATATATATGTAGGTAAGTGTATATCTCTATACCTATTATCTATCTCTCCAAATGACCTATATTTCATGCAGGAGCTAGCAGTGTTGTCATTGTTGGAAAAAGCAAAAATTGAAGCCTTAGCCAACACCTGATGTGACCACAGGAAATGCAAATAGATTAAAGCTGTGTGTGCAATCATGTCTCTGCCTGGAGATTTTTATGCTACATTGTTTTGATATCACGATTTATGAAACTCGCACTAGGCAACAGTGCAGAAAAAAATAACAAAAAAAATAATAGAAGAATGTTCATTATTTGTTGAAAAAATTCATTAAACAATCAATATATTGCATACCAAGTGGAACCAAGCCAGATTGTTCTCTCTGAAAGAATCCACTGTATTCCAAAGCAATTTAGCATCCTCCCATTCTGATGATTTTCCCTTACCCTTTTGTGGCTTGCCCACCTAAGCTGGTGTAAATTTCTTGTGTTCCTGATATGTAAAAAATAAATTATCTAAGAGGCAAAGAACTTTATTTCAGTCCATAATACTGTGAAGAGCTGCAGCAGTAAAGCTGAGGACACTATAGTCTGAAGATATATTTTCTGAGGATGCGAACAGTGGTTTTTGGACCTTAGGATCACAGCATCCTCCAAGCGGCCCCGTTGCATTTCCCAAACCTCTAGATCCCTTGCAGTGAGCGCAATTTCTGTCAAAACCCATTTTTTTCTTTTTTTTTTTTTTTAACCTCCTGAGCAGTGAAAACAGGTTTACAGAAACAAACAAAAAAAAAATGGCTGGAAAAAAAATCAGGCCAGTGTCAGACTTCAGAGACAGTTTACCAAGGAGCCACTGTTGTCTGTGTGCGAGCAGAACTGCACTTGCATTAGCCGTCTTGGTTCAAAGCAGGTCAGGCTGTAAGACAACTTGCCAGGGGTTGAATCCTAAGTGTTACCTGTTCATGGATAAGCAGGGCACTAACACTCAAATCCTCTTGTTCCAGCGGGAATCAAAAGCAAGTGTGTTTATAGTGGAAATCTGAGACTCCTCTGAGCCACCCAAATAGCATGTTATTAATGATCACAATTTAAGGAAGTTCTTGCATAAAAGAGTTACAAAGAGAGCATGTGACGACTCATTAAACAGAAATTCAAGCTTCATTCCGCTTTGTACAGCCTGTCTAGTACCCATGTTTAATACTTAGGAATTCTTTCAGAGTAATGGGAATGGGGGGGGGGCATATGTCAGAGTACACTGGTAACCTATTTCTTTTACCATAAGCCATTTTTTTTCACTGCAAGAATTATGCTAAATGAATCTGGTAGCCATTCAGTAAGACTGAGCTGTATTTCTAGCATGGTAATTACTTTTGTGGTGGTTTGCAGGAGAAGATAATACAATGCAGTGGGTGGCTATTCTGTGTCTTTAATATCCACACTGTCTTCTCACCAAATATAGTCTTGAAAGCTTTTTATGGAGTTTGAGAGAGCAGAAATATAGCTGGATGTTCTCAAACTTAGAAAAACAAAAGCAACAAATAAAATTGGGGAAAAATCAAGACTCAATTGTAAGATCCTTTGTGGCAGAGAGTGAGTTGGCCTTTATGGCCACTGCAATATTAAAAGGAATAATAATTCCAAGTGTTTAATGATCTGGCATCCCAGTCCTATCATCTTCTCCATGGTAGCCAACAGTAAACTCATTAAGAGCCTCTCCTCAACATTCTGAAATTACCACTTAATACCAAGAGTGATATTATTTTTTACAGCACTGTGTTACAAATCTATTTAACTTCCAAATACCTGTGCCCACTGTATTAGTAAGCACATGAATTAAGGGGAGCTCTAGCAGGCTGTATAAATGTGTCTTGCTTTGTTTTGTTGCGGCAAGGGAGCACATTCTTTGCAAGACTGATACAAGAAATTTTCACTCTCGTTGTATGACTGGAGAGATGAAGCATCAGTCCTTCCTGCTGATGAATGTGTGCACTCAGCGTAGCTGCGCTCCAAAATCTGCAGATTGGCTTTATATTTTCAAATCTAGTATAACATTAGGTGTTTTTCCTCACGTTGCTTCCTCTTGTTCAGAAGATACAAAGCCTTGTACACGAGTTAGTTAAATAAGCTCAGAGATTTGGTATTAATGCACGTCATGCTGCCAAGTTGGGGGAGCTGCTTGGGAATAGCCAGTGAGTCAGCTGCGGGGCTGCAAACACTCAAGGAGCCCTCAGAGGTAATCGCTCTTATCCATTTGACCACCAAACTGCAGTAAGTGCTTGCTTAAGTGCTCGGCTGCTGTTGAACCTTGAACTTTCAAGGACGTTGGGGTAGCAGATAAATGCTGAGCGCAGACACCCATTTTTCAGGGGAGGGGAATTAGCAGCCAAAGGGTTAATGGTATCTGCTGGGAGCCCAGCCGCAGTTGAATGCTGGATGCCTCAGCCCTGGGGCCTTTCTCTGAGGGATTTCAGGAAAAGAAGGCTGGGACTCTTTGAGGGAAGCCAAAAGGTTCAAACACTAAGGTTTCTTTTGTCAGCAGTGGCAAAAAACACCGTATATTCATTTATATTGTTTGGGAAACCTTTATTAGGTCTAGATTCCAAACTTCTTGATGGTGATGCTGAGTGTTCAGGGCTAACAATTGGAGAGCCGGTGGTGGCCACTGTGGCTGGCTAGTGCCCTGCTCCTGCCAGACAAGAGAAGGGATCCTGCAAGCCCCCGTGGACAGCCCTGGCTTTGTCCTGCTGGCAGAGACATTTCCTTCATGGAGAAAAATCCTTTTTTCCCCCCTCTCCTCCACTCTTTGAAATAAGATTTGCTCAAAGCCCCTCCCCGGAGGTCTGTCTGTGTGGAGGGGGCACCGGGCAAATGAAAGCCCTTGAATTTGGGAAGGCGTTAGGCACACGATGTTAATGGCACTACTTGCTGCGCATTAAATTAATCACGTATGTATGTCTTTTGCAGAGCCAAGACTATGATGAACTGTCAGCCAGCATAAAGCAGAAAAAGGACAGATTTTACAGTTGCTGTGGATGCCTGATATCGGCTTCTCTGGAAACATTCAAGGATATTTTTGGTTCAAGATTAAGAAGTCACCAGATAAATTATTAACCGACTGAATCCTACTTATTTTATGTATATGAGCAAACTGCACTATTGAAACAATATTCTGCACTCAGGGCTGTCAGTGGATATTCACACATTGTTCTTAATGTGTTGTTTCTTTCCTAAAGCAATATTAGTTTAGATGTTTTAAACATGAACCTGATTTTACATCTTCATTTGAAGCCTTTTTTGCCCAATATTGACAAGATGTGAATTTTCTTTCTACAATGAAGCTGCAAGCCTGAATTCTCACTCTTTACCTATGCTATTGTGTGAAATGTGTCATTATACTGGTCTAAAATTGTTAATAAAGGAGTTTTAATGGGGTTTGAGCCTGTGCAGAGCCTGCTTGCAACAAATTAAATGACACAGAGTTGTCTCATGCAACATTTTTGGGAATCTGGCTCAGGTTACCTAATGACTTGTTAATTTTAAATTTGTTTAGTTTAAAAAAAAGAAATGCAAACACAGAGGAGACAATGCCTTAAAGAAGAGCAGCATGCCAGGCTATTCTGATTTAAGAAAAACTTCTGTCCCCTCATCTCCACCTCCAGCTTGCTCTCTGCACAGAAAATTGCCAGATGGGTTTAAAGATTGTCGAAATCTTTGCTAAGACTGCCCCCCACCCCATCTCCTGAATGTCTTTTGATAATGCTCTGCAGCTTCCCAAGTATGGCTGTGGAAAAAAAAAGAAAAAAAAGAAAAACCCTAAGCAAAAGAATTCTGAATGCTCCTGAATGACCTACTGTGCTGCACAAGGGAAGGACCGCCTGATTTTATCATTCGATGCTTTCCTTGCTCTTATCTTAGAACATGTAATGCCTCTTTTTTCCACCTACATATTGTTATGGTGATCCCTGGTTTCCTCCCCTCCTCCTCCACCCTTCCCTCCCCCTCCCCAGTGGCAGTAAAGCCGAAGAGAGAAGGAACCTTTAAGAAGTGGTGTAATTATTAACTAATTTTGATCTTGGGAAGAAGGGCAACTAAAGTATTTCCTGTTTCCTATAATTAAGCACTGAAGACTCAGTTCTGCCACACACACGCATGCATTGTTTATTTTTAATGTACTCTCCATGGAATATAATCCGCTGCTTTATTTCTATATCTTAGGCCAAATTCATAATTGGTGTAAACAGCTGCTACTCAACTGACAAGTCCTAAAATGGGGGCAGAGGAAAAATGAGGTTATAAGGTTTCATCTGCTTACACCAGGAATGTATTTGTCCTGTTTGTTCTTCCCCTTCACCTCCTAGTGATCTTGGGAATAAGACCAGTGGAGACAGAGGAGTCTCTGAACTATATTGAATCAGAACAATTTGGCCTTGCAAACTCAAAAGAACTGGGAAATCTGTATATCCGTGAGGCAGGTCATGGACACTTGGCTGCAGATACAAAAGATGAACAATCCTGTACATCCTGCTGGTAAAATTTCTTCCCAGGCTGTAAGAGCTGGAGCTTGCATAAGGAATCTTAATCTGTAAATATTGGGGTGGAAAAATGAGATGCTACAACTTGGAACAAACTAAATAATTGCATTGGAGGACTCCCATGGAAGTTGTTGAACATGCCATTGGAGCTCAATAAACAACAAACAGCCAGATGCGTGCAGTTTTTAATGTGTTTTACGTCACGTCTGTGTCTTCCTGTGTGTCCAAATACCACGTTCCACCTAGAAAGGAAGGCAGGATTGGCTTAACCAGTTTTTGAAACAGTACTTGTTTGTGACCCACACTTCAATGCATTCATATTGAGAGCTGTCATATCACTGTACACAATGCCAATGCTTTCTGTCACAGTTAGGCTGCCATTAATGCAGGTTTGGTACTGGGAAGAGTGAAGTAATACGGCTTTGGAAGTGAGTGCTGATGACTAGCAGTCAGACGAGGGCATGAGTGTGACTGTAAGCTCTTCTGCCAGCTTCTTTGTGCTTGGTATCTCTACTTTCCATCTTCTAGGGCACTGGGGTTATAACAAATAGTAACAGATAGTAGTAAAAATCCTTCCCAGTCACCCTTTCTCAAACAAGAGACCTGAGAAGTGATAATGTAGACTATCTACCTCTCACTTTCCCATTTGAGCACTGCTCATATTGTTTTATATTTCATTTTATTGGACACTGAAGTGTTTGTTTGCCCACTATGTTGCCTGCAAAGGAATGCATTTCTGAGGTTTACCCCCAAGAGGAGTCAGATTTGCTCAGCAGCACAAATCTGTTTGCAGTGCATAAATATTATTCCATTTTAGCAGCTCTTTCTCAATGCTACTTGTGACTTGGACTGTTACCTGCCCATATTTGAGTAATTTCTCCTTACAGTTTGTATACTTATTTTTTTGCAGCTGAAGTAATTTGTTCTTCTTTACTCCCAAACTCCTGAAGTTACTCAGGAGTAACTTAGGCTGCCCTGCCCCATTTAAACTTACAGCAGAGCAATATCAATTTCATAACAAACAGGAATAGAAGTTTGAAAGCAGCAAAACCAAAGTGAAGCTCAGTAACTATGACTCAGCAGCACTAAATTCTGGGGAAAATTTAAGACCAATCTTTTTGGTTGCGGTACAGATAAATGAAGTGAATGAATTATTGCCAGCTTGAGACTCCTAAATTAATAAAAGACAGAGTGATTAGAAAACTTTGGCTATGTAGGTAGATTTGAGGAGGTCATGTTCTAGGTTTCTGTTTGGATTTGGTAAGCAATGTGACAGCCAAGGCCGTGATTTTATTGACATGATGCTGCCCTGGGGCACAGACATGGTGATAGAGACTTTAGCAGCACAACCAGTCAGTGGTAATTGAAATGGAGAAATTTGCAAGAGTTCAGTGCCAGAAAAAGAGATTTACCACTCAGCTATACCCTCAAATTAAAAGACTTGACTATGTGGACCATTCTGAAATTGAGGAGAAAACACCATGTCGCTTCAGCATTCTGCTCACTGAATGCTAAAGGAAAGATGAACTTTGCAGAGTTTGTCTTGCTCTATTGTAAATGAAGAGTTTCACCAGTTTTGATCTGTGGACTCTTTCCCAAGCTGAGAGTATTCGTAGAATCATAGAATGGTTTTGGTTGGAAGAGATCTTTAAGATCACCAAGTCCAACTGTTAACCCAGCACTGCCGAGTTACCACTAAACCATGTCCTTCAGCACCACACCTACACATATTTTGAATCCCTCCAGGGTTGGTAACTCTACTGCTTCTCTGGGCAGTCTGATCCAACGCTTGACAGCCCTTTTGGTGAAGAAAAATTTCCTTATATCAGATCTAAACCTCCCCTGGCACAACTTGAGGCTATTTCCTCTTGTTACTTGGGAAAAGAGATCAATGTCCCATGACTAGCTTGTTCTTCATAGATTTTCTTTGTAGGTCATTTAGCCTGCAGGTTTGTGGTGATCACAGGTTGGAAACTACTGTTTTGGAAAATGTGTAGCTAATTTCTTCCCCTAGCTGCCTACCTTCCCAGGAGTCTGAGAAGTACTTTGTAAGAACACTTGAGGATGTTGAGAGGACCTGTACTGTGAAAACTGTCACTATTCTTCATATTTGGGATGATTTTTGTTGTTAATAGAAATTCTGACCACTTGAAAACTGACTTAGAAGAGTCAGAAATCCAAATCAGCAGAGGTCTCTTCTTTCCAGTATCGATTTGCTCTCAGAGGGTCATTCCAGAACACATTCATTACAGACACAACCCACAAATTCACAATAACACATCATTCACTGGGCTGTTTATATTGGGGGGCACCATTGAAACCAAACAATATAATTCGATAAAATTACTAGCTATTTTATTTTTTCATTTAAGCCATAGCCTGCTCTGATTCTGCAAGTAGGAATTCTGAAAGCTGCTCTTATTTTTCTGCTGTTTCATGCTTGATCTATTTGAAGTTTGAATGTTATCACATAACATTTTATTACTGTTATGCCCTCCCAAAAAACCAGAAAATGTTTGTGGTGAAGTAGGAATAAAATGCAATCTTGGTTCAAAACAGCTACCAGTGAGACTGACAGTGCTGTTATTTTTTTTAAATTGAAATCGTGTGTGTTTACCCACACATGTATCCTTCCAGCATGGGCCAGCAGTTATGTCTCCTCCTCTTCTGGGTGTTGATGTAAAAATACAGTTAGAAAGAAAACGGCCCTAGAAGATGACCTCATTATATTGGGTCTAGGAAGTCCTAGGGAAAGGCCAACTTTTCCTTGGCTGTCCAGGGATGGTGCAGATCTTGCCACAGATGGGAAGGAGACTGGCAGAGGGACCTGCTGTGGCTCTGCAGCCCCATGAAGGTCACCTGCAGCTGCTCTGGGGACCGTGGGGCACTGAGAGTCCCCAGAAGCCAAAGGGGCAAACCACTCTTTCTGGTGGAGACAGGCATTGGGGGTGCACTGGGAATGCACTGCAGAGCTACCTCAAGGATGCTTTCGGTAGGCAAAATTCAGTGACACCACCCAGGGTGGTGTGCAGGGGCATGCCAGGTCATGTCTCCTCTGTCATGGGAGGAGTAAGGACACAGCCAGGGACAAGAGGTGGAGGGAAAGCTTTAGAAGGTCAAGCTTCATGGGTTCATGGGAAGGGAAGGAGCAGCAGTGCTGCTTCTGAGGTGTGCTGACACCTCTTCCCGCTCCCCACTTCTTCCTTTAGCAGCCACAGTAGCAGCCGGACTATTTTTGTGGGGAGAAAAAAAAAAAAAGGCAGTGGTGACCTGGCCTCTGTGTCTCCACCTGCAGCTGCCTCTGCCACACAGAGCTGTGTGTACAGGTATGTATTGTTGGCTGAGCCCTGCTTGACCCAAAAGACAGGATCGAGGGATGGATATTTTAACCCCATGTGAGCTACTCCTTGGTTGCCTCTGTGCTTACCTTCTCGAGGTGGATGTAGCTTGTGCTCTGAACTGTACAGGGAATTTGCACGAGCTTTACGCATATAGGTAATTTGGGCATCCCACTCTAAGTTCAGTTCTCTTTGATACAAGTGCTCATGCAAACCTGTTTCACCCATTATTGGGATCTTTGAGCAAGGAAGCAGAACTGTATTCCCAGAGGGAAACGATACAGCTGCTCTCTACTGAGGCTGAAGTTTAAAGGAACAGTGTTATCTACTGTTAATTCTCTCCATGTACCAGATATTTTCTCCTTTTCTAACGTTAAAAGAATGGTGGTTAAAATGTGGTCCTGCTATAAAGTAACCATGGAGACTATACATGGATATTTTGTCTAAGCGTTGTTTTTTTTTTAAGCAAACTATAAAATGAGATTTTTTTAAAAAAAAAAAAAAGTTTCATTTTGCTGGGTATGGTTTTCCACTGTGCAGAATAATGAATTATGAGTTCCAAAATGAAATGGAGCCCTGGAGCTGCTTCATCTTTGTCCTTGAAACTTCCGAAAAGCCTGAATCAAGGTCTACAGGAAGCTTTTTTCCCCCTTTCCTTGCAGCTGAGCTTCTTAGAATCGCATACACGCTTTTCTATTTTTACTTTCTGACCCGGGCCCATTTCCAAATGTGAAGCTGAGGAATTCCTGCACTCCTACATATGTGAGACCCAGACTGAACTCCAAGGGCTGGCCAGTTTCCCCCCCTTTTCCTCCCAGACAGGCTACTTTCATCACAGCGCACAACTGAAATTGGAGACCACTTGGGTTTCCTTACTTTGAAAAAGCTCAGAAGGAGCCTTTACCACTCCTAATGAAAGGTTGCAGAGAGGAGCTGAAATTAAGTCAGCAGAGTTCACCATTTGTCTTGGACCAGAGCCTAATTCAGTTAAAAATGCAAAGTTTATGCTGGAGTCGCAGCATCAGGTAGGTTTGGGCTGTCCTCCCTGGGCTCTCTTAGAGCTGTTGAGTGCTTTCTCGTATTTTTGCCACTCTGTAAAATTTCAGTGCGGTGGTAAAGCTCCCTTCTTTCTCCCTTATTTGAGGAATAAAGATCTTGTCAATGCCTTTTGCCTTGAAAGGGATGACGAGCTTGATCTACAAGCCCGGGCTGGCGTGGGGGAGGAAGGAGAGCAGAGCTCCCTTCCCCCAGCTGCTGTTTGTCTGACGCAGAGCTTGTACTTCAGTTGTTATCAGCTGCTTTGGTAAGATCACAATGTGCTGGGATTGCTCAGAAGGTTAAAATATGTTGACTGAATTTTCCTCAGCTACCAACGCAAAAGGCTAGCTAATAGCATCACTGGCTGTCAAAAGCAGCCAGCCCCTGCATTTCTCATGGTAATGAAACACAGTGGAGTTTTTCATGGCTTATATACATCATGATACCTGTGCTGTGTATGTCATGTCAAGGATAGGAACAATAGGCATGCCAGCCAATAGATCCATCAGGGCTTGCAAACAAACACACAAAATTGCCTCTTTCTGTGAATTACTTGGTTTGTATTGATTTGTGATGATGTATAGAAGGAGATGAGGACTTTTAATTTTGGACCTTTTTCTCCTGGCCTTTCTCCCGTGAATCTCAGCTTCTGTAACAGATACCCTGCTGTTCGCTTCAGTGACCTCCTGACTGTCTTCAAATCCCATTTCAAGAGCGATCTTTTCTCCCTGGCCTCTGACTCCTATAAGTCTGTCTAATAAAACAATCAAATGGTACTCCCTAATCCTTCCAGTTTCCCATGCTAAGTTCTTCTCTCTAAACCCCTCTTTTCTTGTGTCTCAGCATCCGGTATCTGTGGATGCAAGCTATCTAAAAATAGACCTTACACAGACATCAACCCCTCTCCCTGAAAAGTTCAGCTGTGGGGCATTCATACACGGTGTAGGAGACCCCAGTTGAGATCCTTTTGCCAAAGGTGATTTGAAATGATATTTCATCTGCCAGGAAAGTGCCTTGACATGCATGCTAGTCTGGGATGTGTTTTCTTCCATTGTCCTGTTTACATCGTTGTACAATTTTTGTGAGACATTTGTTGAACTGGGACTACATCCAGAAATACCAGCGTTTAGGTAAGAAAGCTCTTAAAATTTAAAGGACCAAGTACTTAATTTAGCTTAATTTGTACTTAAAGCCACTCCTATAAATCCATATTCGTATTCAAGACAAATATAGCCTGAAGGAATGTCCTGTCTTTCTTGCATCTCGTCTACCCCAGGATACCTTACAGAACAGTCAGGGGGCAAGATGTTTCCTTGGGAGATGAAACACATGCCTTCAAATCCCCTTGTGCTGAGGAGGTATTTTAACCCGAGTTTTGTTCAGCCTCCATAAAATCCCTAGTAGTGAGTCTACTGTGGAAAAAAAAAAAAAAAGGTCACTTCTGCCGCTTCTTTCAGTACCAGTGTGGATTTAGCTCTTTATTTCCTTTGTGTTTATTGCATGTGCCTGTAAATGAAGTGCTTCAGAAATGTCAGAACAGTTCACTTAGACTTTCCATTTTCTTTTTCTTTGGTTGAAAGTATTGGGCAAAATATAACCTTTGCTATCAAGTCATTTTGGCTTTCCTGGAACAACTTATTAAGAATACGTGCCCAGTTTTACCAAGAAACTGCAGTCACAAACTCGGGGAAAAAAAAAAAAACAGAACAACGTCTACAACAGCAAAATCCTGCCAGTGATCTATGATGAAATTTAACCTCATCTCAGCACAATGATCTTGTTGCTCAGAGGAAGGCTACACCGGCTCTACCACAGCAAGGCTCTCAATAAATTAGTCAGAAATACTGGTTCAAATCCTGCTGGTGCTGGGCTCTGCCCTCATTTGTCTGATGTAAATACATTGATTTTTGGCCTTTTTTTTTTTCTTCACTTTAAAAGGTCTTGTATGAAGAAAAAATATTTAGTGGTCCATATTGTGATCAGGATAGATCAAAGTGTTCTTGACCTAAATTACCCCTGCCCTTCAGGTAGAGAGTTTCCTTAGGGCTCCAAATGGATGGCAGCCAGAACTTGCTCCTTTTCACTGGTGCCATGTGTATATCACAACAGTCAACTGCTTTTGGCCAAAACCTTTCATGTAAATGTGAAACATTATTATTTTTTGTATTTAAGCTGCCTAGGAGTTGGGTAATATGTACATTTGTATGGTATCACATAGCTCTATGAAATGATCCTGGAGTTAACGCAAGGCTGCAGAGGTTTTGCTGGCTGTTCAAAGCTTGGGCGAACAGGAGAGCAAGTTCTGTCTCTAGTGCTCTCGGGCAGCATCGTTTAAAGTCCACAGACATTCACAGCAAGGCAGAACTGAATCACAAACTCTTGTGTGAGATTCCGAGCAAGGAAAGAGAAATCGTATCTGCTGTTTTTGAGAGATTCAATTAGATACCCTTTTTGGGAAAATAAGATTTCCAGGCCTCTTATAAATAGAAGGCCGCATCTCAGCTTGATTACTTCAAAACAGCTTCCTGCAACCTCCCACTAGGAAGATGAGCAATTAGTATAATCACAGCAATAAGTCAGAGATACTTAATGTTGAAACTTGCGTAACAACTTTCTTTTCCTGGTTATCTGCTGGGCTGTGGGCAAAGAACAGTTTAGCGCACGTTCCGATGGCGTTCCGAAGTCCAACAGGTCTTCTTTCCTCCCCGCAGTTAATTTGATGCCATGAAAAGGTCGAACAAAGCTGCAAGGTGCTGTGGCCAGGTGGAGACCTGTTCGTACGAAGTACAGTCACGCAGGTGGAAGTGTTGAGAACAAAATGGAAAGCAAAGATCCTCACTGTGAGTCAATCTGCTAGTAATAAAGGTGCTGCTGGAGAAGATTCCACCTCGCTTTCCGTCAGGAATATTCCAATAGCCCAAGGTCAGGAAATAGAAAAGTGTTTTTGAAAAACATGAAAAAAAAGGAATGAACTAGCCCCCTCTTTTGGTTAATTGGGAAACAGTAGTAGGAATTGGTATTGGCTCAATTGCAGGTCCCGAAAGTACTCCTCCTCTCACCTGTAAGCCCATTATGCTGCCAGATATCATTTATGCATGTAGCTGCTGGGTCTCCATTGTAAGTAGGTGTTATTTCTAAACTTAGATCTCCCAGATAAATCAAGATTTTGGGTCTTAGGGTCTAGGTTCCATGTCCATGAACACTCTGTGCACCTAGTAGATCTGGAACTGATATCATTTGCCAGCACAGAAACCTCAGGGATGTGTGTGAGATCCTCTTGCACAGAATTTACAGGGGCAAATTAACTGTGGGAAGAATCTCCTGGAGACCGTTGTGGGTCTGGAAGGACATTCAGCCGCTGCATGGGAAGGCACAACTTTGTAAAATATTTTTTTAAGGGTTTTGGGGAGAAATACCTGTTCTTGAAAACCAGAGAACCTTTAACATTGAGCTCACCATTTTTGGCTCCTGCAAAATGGCACGGACTGGTGACAAAATTTAGGCATGACAGAAGCTATTAATGCTTCCCTGTCATTTCTAGAAGTACCTGCATTTTTTTATCAGTAATAACAGTAGGATAGGGCTAGTATTTTGGGTCTCTTGTGGAACTGGTTTGAAAATTTAGTTATACTTTGCAGAAAATTTTGGGGAAAAATAGTCTTCTAATTTAGTCCTTCCAAAAATTTTTAAAAAGAATATCCTGAAATAAAAGTGTTTAAAAGTTTTCCTCTTCACAAAGAGAAAAACAACCCCCATATTTATCAGAATATTCAAATACCTTTAAATGTGTGTGTGTGCATGTCTCAGAAGTCAGATGCTGCAAAATGTTGATAGAAACTCAACTGAATAATTGAGATATATATAAAACATAGATGTATATAATAATGCTTTTGCTTTCAATTTCTCATAAGATTGTCATTCAAAAAACCATTTATGCAAATATGCATAGATCTATGTGCACTTAGATACAGCTTAGGCACTTAGATAACGTAGATGTTTCCAGGAAAGGGGAAAATTTTTGCTTATTTGAATTTTGGATTCTGTCACCAGATATTTTCATGGCCCATATCCTCATCTTGTTGTGTTGGATTAAGAGGTTATCACCTCCAGCCCTTTCCTTTCCTGAAAGAAAGTGCCCATTGATCAGCCAGCTGAATTCACCTGCCTCAGTCAAAAGGAGTGAGGGTACTGAAGGACCAGTATTTGTACTATCTAAAGCAACACATTTCACTTTGTCTGAAGCAGGAAAAAAGCACGAGCTCAAGCAGCAGACTCGAGGTGGTTAAACTGAGATGTGGGGTGCTGCCAGCAGGGCTGTTAACCTAACTCAGCCTTTCTGACTTCGTCCCTAGAACTGTAAGTCACCCGGAATTGGGTCTTGGTGAGAGCACTGTACTTAAACTACTGACTCTAGATTTCTTTAAGTGAACAACCAGAGCCAGCAAATGAGGTGCCAAGCTAGAAAACCTGGTTTAGGAAAGAAAAATAGGGGTAAAAAAGAAAGTCAGTCTGTGGAAGATGTCAATATGGGCTTTCTTTTGAAGAGTTCAAGTACCGAAACTGAAAAATGAAAGCACCCATCCAAAGCTTAAATGATCACATGGTTTAGAGACTTTTTTGTGGCATTTTTCTGTGTCACAGTATGCATATTTACACAACCTGGTGTACCTAACTCTTCATGCAAAAACTTGGGCCTCAAAAGCTATACCTGGAACCAGTGAGCTTACAAACCCCCACCATTAGACTGCAGACACCTCCAGACAAAAAGTGGGAAATAAGGAAGAAATAGTGTGCATACTTGAATTTGATAGGGAACAGTTGATAAGCAGAATGCAATGACTTCTTATTGTTTCAGCCAGGAGTCTGGAATTAGCCTCGAGCCACCTGAGAAATGTAAGGCTCTGTTTAATAATAGCAAGCAATCAGAGCCCTGAGTTTGACACCTTCCATGCAAGAGGGTGTTTTTGCATCCCCTAACATTGCCTGGTCATACGTGTTTCAGTCAGATTCCCAGGAATTGTCCTGAAAAGGATGCCACAGCTGCTATACCTTCATGCTCCTAACCTCCTATCCAGGGAACTGATACACCAAGTAAAGCAAATAAACAATAGTTTAATGGACTAATTGTCCTACTCTGATTACTAACACACTCTTGCCTTCACCTTCTTCTCCCTTTCACCAGAACTTTGCCAAGCTATTCTCTTGATCCAGCCTTGCAAATGTCTTTCTTGTTACAGGATATCCAGAACTCTTGTTATCACCTGTTTATTTCTTGGTTCTTCTTGTTTCTGCCATTTCACAACTCAGCTTTCCCAGCTGTATTTTGCAGGGAGAAGGTTAATGCCCAAAGAAACCCTAACTTTGTGGATTTGGAAAAGTGGAGATTCTTCAAGGCTTTGTTCCTAGATGGGGGACACAGCTTGCAGTAGTCACTAGGGGAATTGTGACCCACACCAATTCACCAGGGAGCCCAGAAAACACTGAACCAGCTCACCTGCTGCAGGGTCACAGCATCAGCCTGGTGCCCACCTCCAGGTGATCGTCATGCTGACAGCTGGGGATGGGCGATCTGAGAAAGGTCAAAGGTATGTACTTTTTTTAGTGTTGCACTGTCTGCTCTATATGTCAGGGATTAAGAACGTTGTTATAGGTCTGTTTAATCCATAATCGCCCGTAATACAACCTTGTGGTCTGTGTATAGGCTTGACAATGAAGAAGACCTTCACTGGAGAGGAGGAGGACTCTAATGAGAGTGCTGCCAGGGTTTTGAATCAGCAGACATGATGCTGCTGGTAACTGCAGACTCTCTCACTGTTCCCAGCACACACAACTATGTGCTATAAGGCCTAAAACATTTTTAATGATAACAAGAACCTTTCCTATTTTATATCGGCCCTTGCAAACATTTAGGTGAAGGGTCTCCAGGACTTTGGAAGCCTGGCGGCTCCGTGTTGGATTGCCAGCCCCCCTGTGGAGGACACTGTATCTGTGACTTCCCTACTTGGCTCCTTTGCTGGCACTGGCCTGGTGGGCAAGATAAGCAGCATCTTGCTAGAGCTGCAGGAATTTTTGAGGTGCCTGGAGGAAATACTGAGCCACAAGAGCAATAATAGGTTTCCTTGGCACTTTGTTCCATGTTAAGACCAACCAGATTCAGAAACATCATCCTGCATCAGTTTCCAGGGAAAGAGACATCTATTTGATGAAACTAATTAAATGCCCAACACATTTCTGAGTTAGACAGATGTTCCTTTTAAATTTACAAAAAAATTAATACAGTGATAGTGTCTACAGTTCAAATGCTTGTGCTTTTTTTCTTCCCCCCAGTTACCAACTTGATAGTGTTATTTAAGACACATTCCTACCTTGCAGACAAACATTCTAACCTGTAAGTATCCAGGTGCTGGGTGTTGCTGAGACCTTTTTCATTCAAAACATGTGAAATGAGTCAGTGAAATATTGATCTATAATGGCCTGCACCTGTTACCTTCCATGTCAGTGAGGGCATGACAAGAGATTGCCTTGAGTTTTCTTTTGGCCATAAGGGTGCCAGTTCATTGGGGCACTCGAGCATGCCCAGACACACTTCATGGCACAGTAGATGAAGCTAAATATCTACTTAAAAATGTGGCTTTGATAAGGGAGAAATAAAATTCCTGTTTGAAGAGGATGTCAAACTGGGCACAAGGAGGAGGCAGAATGACGTTTTCAGTCCTGGTAAGGAGGTCCATTTCTCTCTTCCAGAAACCCCTATAGAAGGGGATGTGCACTTTAATGGTTTGCTTGCAGTGAAATAGTCATTGACTATATTAGTTGGGAGAATCCTGGTATTGGTCTCCTTACTACAGGATTGCTTCCAGAAGTCAGTTCAGAAGCACCTTAGGGATGTGATTCTAACGTTGTGATATCTTTACCAGCTCCTGAGACTGTGGATCAAAACAACAGAGTGGAATTCATCAGTTTTTATCCCTCAGTAAATTGCAATTTCTCTAATATATTTGTCTCCATTCTGCACATGCTGGGCACAGCGCAGCTTGCTGCTCTTGCTGCTGACACTGATCCAGCATGAGCTGAAGGGTGTATAATCAGAGGTTTTTCTTCAGGTCTGCAGTTAGGTGGCTCCTCGTAGATGTCAGGGGCATTTGTTCCTCCTGCCTTCATGGCTAGACAAAAAGAATCTCAGAATAGCAATTCTTCCAAAGAAAAAGCCCAGCATATTTTGCTGTGCAGCAGTGTTACTTGTAGATTATATGCTGCAGAGAGGGCATAGGACAACATCTGCCATCAATTTTGCACGTTCAGTGTTCAATAGGGAGAGGCACCCTGCATGGTGTTTGGAGGATCTTTTGAAAAGGGGCAAAAGAATTACAGAGGCCCTCAACCTTCTTGGGACATTTTCATATACACTACTGCTGGTGGGGATGTAGAAGGCCAGTGTTTTTTTCCACAGTCCCATAATTTCTCCAATTTGTTAAAAAGCTCTATAAGGAGCCTTGCAGATCCCTGAATTAGTTTTTGTCAAATACCTTTATTCCAGACTGTCTAATCAGTGTGGTGAATTCAGTGAAAACAGCCAGGGGAGTAAAGTTCCTATACCTGCACTTTTAACTGAATGCATTGTAATTTAGCTGTACATTAATTAATCTGTGAAGAGATGTCATTTTATCCATGTTATCCTACTCTTTCTTGGATTTACCTCCTATTGCAGTTTGTCTCAGGGCATGCTCCAAAAAAATCAGAAACAGGCCCAGAGGATGCCAGCAACTCTTAAGCACACAGCTATTGTCTCTGCCCAGAAGAACACATTCTCCCCATGTGAAGGGGAGTGAATGAGAAGGGCTAAGGGAGGTTTCCTTTCCACAAGTTAAATTTTCCTTCTGCTCCTTTGCCACTTGCTCCTATATGCTGAGCAGGTGTCGAGGCTGTGTCTGTGTGCTATATCCTGCTCTATTGCCTGCCTTGCAGTCTTCAGAGAATCACAGAATGGTAAAGGTTGGAAGGGACCTCTGGAGATCATCTAGTCCAACCCCCCTGCCAAAGCAGGGTCCACCCAGAGCAGGCTGGACAGGAACGTATCCAGCTGGGTTTTGAATATTTCCAGAGGCGGAGACTCCACCACCTCTCTGGGCAGCCTGTTCCAGGGCTCTGCCACCCTCAAAGTAAGGAAGTTTTTCCTTATCTTGAGATAGAATTTCCTGTGTTCCAGATTGTGCCCGTTACCCCTTGTCCTGTCACCGGGTACCACTGAAAAGAGTGGCCCCATCCTCTTGACACCTGCCTTTTAGACATTTATATGCATGGATGATTCTTGCAGAAGAAGGCTCCCCCTGCCACGTATTCCAGCTTTGCCATCATCCAGTACCTGAACTAGCACAGGGCACTGTGCAGTGTGAAGGGAGACAGAATAACAGGAAGAGGGAATGGAGAAACAGACGTGCAGGGTAACAAAGGAAAAATGTTTGTTATTGCATAAGAATGACTTAAGGTCTTTACTTTTCAAAAGCTTGAGCACTGCATTCTTGTAAAATCCACTAGCCCTGAGTGGAGGGGGCTGTGTGTTTCTGAGCCAGAGCTAGTGCATGGTCGTGGTGCCCATAGGTCAGAGTCACATGGCAAGTGACAGACATAAGACATCTGCACTCCTCTTTTTATACAGTGAAGAGTAATGCATTTCTGGAGCACAGGTACTCGCTTGAATTCATTTTCACAAGAAGCTCCCCAGTAAGGCAGGATGTAAATTTGATGCTCTAAGCCAGGCCATGGAAAGACACGACTGATAAAGGACAGATTATTTTTGCATTCAAGGTCAAGTGGCATTTAAAGAGCCATTTTGCAGACGCAGTGGAAAATTACAGAAGCAGAATTTCTGTTGGCCACTTCATCCTTTTCAGCTCTACAGCAAAACTAGAAAGAGGTAAAAAAATCAGTCCCTGCTTGTGACTGTTCTTTTATCCTGTCAGCATTTTGGGCTCGTTTTACAGGTCTGCCGTTTTCTCTGTAATTATTTTAAATATTTTTAAAATCCCTGAGATTTTTGGGGGGGATGTGGAACGTGGAGGTTTGTCCACTCTGAAAATTCAAATGTTGCTCTTTCATGAGGCACGAGTGGCAACGGCGAGGTTAACTCTCAGCCCCTTCCCTGGGCACTGAAGTACTTCTCAGCACTGACCTGAGAGAGTCTCTCACAGAAAGCTGTGTTCAGGCTCCCTGCTCTCCCAGTCCTTGGCCTTTCAGCTGAGACTGCCAACAGATGATTGCTGAACACTTGCCAGACAGCAGTAACTTTCGGTCCCCAGTTTATAATAATGCAAAATCGGTATTCTGCTGTCAACCCCTGGTTTATAATAATGCAAAATCAGTGTTCTGTTGCTGGGAATGTCTTATTCATTATGGGCCACGTCCAAATCACTTGAATGTGAAGCTGTGGTGATGCACATCAGCTAATCTGCCAGAAATTGCCTCATAAAGGTGCAATTTGCCATACCAGCAACATGTAATTTATGAAGTCTCCTTTTCAGACCAAAATGCAGGCTGGCTTATTCTGAGGAGTCTAAGAAAGATAAACTCTCTACCAGCAATAAAATTCAATGGGAAATAAGTACCTAATTCTGTAAGGCACCACTGAAATATCCCATCTGTTAATGCTTAGAACAATATATCTTCATAAATGTAAAAATGGATTCAAACAGCCAGTTCTCTCTCTCACTCTGTCATATTTTTCTTTTTCCCTCTCATAGTCCATTTACTTACTTTCTGGAAAGATACGGGGTTGATATCCAGGGTCAAGGCTGGCCTTATCCACCCATGCAGTAGAGATTCTGTTCCCACTCCCACCAGAGTCCTTTTAGCATACATTCAATTAACCTTGGTTAAGTATTGGGTACGCAATAGCGTGTAGGAAGCAGAAGAGCTCCTCTAGTTGTTTAGCACTCCAGCATCAGATGAGGATAAATACAGGGCACGACCTGACCCTCCAGGGCACTGGCCTAAATCTAGTAACATACAGACTGGAGTTTTTCTGCGTTTGGAGCTGACATTGGTTTGATGAGGAAACTGCCAGAATGCTTAACAAAATAGTTCAACCACTGATAGGATTTTCCCAGCATTATTTAACATGGGTGTGTGGTTATGCACATGCACACGTTCACATACACACTGTATTATATTTTTTTTTTTTTGAAGCTTGTAAAGGTTTTTGTGGAAAAAACAATATCAAACTTTGATAAATAAATGTATAACATGGAAGCATGCAGTGGGCTGGATTACATTTATCCATGTAGTAAATCAATTGACTTTGGTGACCGTCTGTAAAGGAAAGTTTAGCCACTTATGAATTACAGAAATACCTGTTACTTTATAACTACTCATAAACATTTGCTTAAAATGATTTAACATGATTTTGCTATATAATTTGTAGAAATGGCTTCATGCAGAAGTTTCTGGTTATGAAAGGTATCCAAACGCAGTAATGTTTTTATGCCTATAGTTTTCCCAGGCATGTGTAATGTGATTGCTTCCCTGTAAGTTGCACTCTTACTGTATAATGGGAAAATAGTTTTGGTGTTCCCTCATAACCATATGGGGAACGTTTTACAATATATAATACACAGGGCACACCTCTCTGTGGAAACAGAACCACATACTTCAGTTCATGGCCCAGTACAGAGCTGATGGGTCCAATACTGCATGAAATGCTATACGCTTAGGGCTGTATCCATCCTGCTTTGGAATAAAAAAAGCCACTGGCTTGAGTGCAAATATGATTTGAATACCCTAGCAAAAAAAAAAAAAAAAAAAAAAGATTAAACAGCATATTCCAAGATCCTTTGTCTTTGGTCCTTTGCTAGGTCTGTCTCAATGTTGTTAAACTAGTTTAAGTAGGAGGGAAGAATCAGGCTTACTGTAATCCCTTAAAACAGTACAAGAAGTGTATTGGGCAAAACCAGGAAAATACACATAATAATATCAACAACAAAAGTGTTCATACAGTGCTAAGCTTTACGTCAGGCTGTATTGGTTTTCAAACGTTAGCACTTCCAGCAGGCAAGATTGCCTGCTGATTGTAGTGTAATGAAGTTTACATAAAGCAGGAAGTTAAATTTATTTCCATACCAAAAGACAGTGGGTTGAGAAAAATGTAAAGTCACTAAAATAATAATGAAACAGAATGGGTGGAAGAACAGCCCCCTGCAGCAGGCCATGTTAATTACCCTTGCAGCTGGGAGATCAATTTGCATATATATTCTTTGAAGCCTGTCAGGTATGAATTGAACCACTGAACTGTTACATTTGATAATCTAGCTCTCCAAAGCATTTTTGCTAAAGATGTTATGTTTCATAGGACTAGTTATTTTTCTATCTCAAAGTGAAGAGCTGTGCTTAATTTGTTCCTGTATAAACAATTTTATGTTTGTGACTTCCTGGAGCACCAGGTTAGCAACATAATCTCATCAAAAGCATTGGTACCGCTGATTAAACACAAAAGAGATATAGTCAAATAGCCTTGACAACCAGTGAAAGCAAGGAAATTAAAACTTAAAGCTAGTGGTGACAGGCATGACTCAGGGGATAGTTAATGAGATATGGAGCTTTTCAGCTCCAGGACACATATTCCATTATGTTCTGTACTAGCGGTGACAAAATTGTTGCCATCTGATGGCTGCTTCATGGCCTGAATGAAGCGAGTGTGTGGTCCCGGGAACTTCACGAGTCCATTTGTTTTGCACCATCCGTTCCTGTAGCATCTCGGTGCCGATGCCGCAAAATTGTTTGCAGAGAATGGTAGCAGTTTACCACCTGTTGGCAGCAGTTTCAGGGGAGCGTCTGAGATTTATGGAGCTGTTGGAAAACCTGCTTCCCCGTCTGGGTAATCCAGAGTTGCTCGACTGAAACCAGCAGAGCCCAGAGCTTCCATGGAACAAAACTGGTGCAAAGGGAGAAACTATGCATGAAAATAAATTTTACGCAGGAACGGGGTATAAACTAAAACTTGCTTGTTCTCGTTTAACAAAAACTGTGATGAGAATAGTGTACAACAGATTTCATAGAACTCACATGATTTTACTTTTTCTGGTCTTTAAAAAACCCCACAAAACCAACAGCAGTACCTTATCTGAACTTCAGAAAAGCATATGGCCCTAAACGTGTTCTTTTGAACACGGAAGAACCCTGGTTCTTCAGATATTTCCCAGCATTGGACCTAAGGTAATACTTTTTCAATAATAATTGCAGATAATATTGATGTAGAACAAATGATCCACTAATAGTGATCAAGAGCCTTAGGAAGAGCTAAAAATATTAAACAAACCCAACAGTACCTACCAGTCCGTTTCCAGATCTGGTGCAGGGCACTTGGACTGGTGCTTTCAGTGCCTTCACTGTGGGGCTATTAACAATGCTACTTACTTTTCCAAGGCAGCTTCTTTGTGTGGTTGACTTAGTTTCTTGCTATTCTAGGGGAAAAGTTTTATACAGAAGTCCCTCCCTGACTGTCTTCACTTATTTAACAGATCATTCAAGGTGATTATTGCTTTCCCATTTCTGAACGGGAATAGTTAGATTGGTGAAGATTGGGCAGGGCAGGCCATGGTGTAAGGTAAATGGAGAGTACAGTTAGTTAGTGTGTCCAGTCTATTTGAATTTATAGTCCTAAACCTCCATCACCCATTTGACAAAGTTTTCTGGAAGATTTATTCTGAAGGTCTATGAGAAATACTTGACATTTTTGCAAAATTTGAGCATTGTTGGACCCAAGGCAAACTTTCATAGTCCTTAGTGAACCATAGATTTGTTGGTTAACAAATCTGGTTCATGCATCTGGTTGTTCCTAGTAGTTAGAGAAGCTCAGGTACATTTATTCCCTTCATTAACAATAAGCATCACTGGACAAATTGGACAGTTGGGGCTTCCTGATTGATCTAGGGTAGAAAAGAAGTTGACATTCAGGTCTCATCAAAAACTAGATGGAGTTGGATACCCATGGTAGAGACTTAAAAAATCTTACCCAAAGTCAACTATGATTAGGAATAACTTTATCTGTCAGGGAGGACTGGCAGGATAGCAAGTCAAATAACGGAGTATTTCTTTGGAGAGAGAGTGAGAACCTTTTCTTATTATTTATACCTTTCTACATCAGTATTACTGTATTTCCTCGCTTGTATGCAGCCTTTCAAAATAAAAGAGCTGGCTGATATAATTTTAATACTCTTTAATATAACAAATCTCTTGCATGAAAGATGTTTATTTAATGATCATATATTAAAGATAAGTGTATTCCTTTCTTTTCCTGGCAAATAAAACTCTCCAGGTCTAAAATGAACTGCAGGTAGTTATAATGCAAACCATGCCTAGAAAAATAAACTCCTTCTGTATTATCTTAAGCTCTTTAAGATTTAATAAAGTCTTACATTCGTTGATCAAATGTGCAAAGGATGTAGTGCAAGCAAAGCATTCAATTCATAACAGGGAGAAAGTTTTGTACAGCAGAAATCTCACCTTACAATGGAAATGTAGGTAATTACAGCATTAACTTACTTTACATCTTTTTGAAGGATGTCCAGTGAATGCAATAGTCTGTATAGAATATCTAGGCTGTAGAACTCTTTCTTTGCTTCCATTTCCCTTTATTTTAGCAAGAATAACAATATGAAAGCAGGATGAATACAAAGGAAGCAGGACATACATCTCAAAAGCATTTGCTGGTGTTGTATTAAAAAAGTTTTTGAAATTTCCATTTTTAGAGATATTCTGTTGCATTCTTGTGCCGATTCCACCTGGTGTTTTCTATCCAGGAACATCCCATGCTTTTTCCCCTGTTCTGTTAGGGACAGTCTTGACCATCTCTACCCAGCAGGGGCTGTCACTTCATCATAAAGTGTCTTTCAGGTTTAATGGCCTCTTGACTTTTTTTGTTGTGTGCCATTTATATCATGTTTTACAGCAACTTTGCTCACACTTTTAATGGCTGAACTTTAACTGTTATCAAATATTTGTAATTGGACTGATTTTTTTGTGAAGAAACATCAGGAAGGGCACTGTATAGACCATGCTAAATTAGTGATCAGACCAATAGTGTAATGAATATCATAACTGGAACGAGCTACAGAAAAGAAAGTTTTATGTATATAAACTAAGAAAGGTAGAAACCATAAAGTTTTGTCTTCAGAAAGATATTTTTTTTTTTTTTTTTTTTTTTTTTGGTGAAAAGGCTTCTTCCATTTAGATTTCTTGTATGCTGAAGATTAACTAGAGGACATGAATCCCAAGGGGATATATGAAATACAGCATATGTCAGATTCTGGGGTGAAGAGTTCAAGAAGATTGTCAAGTTTTTGTGATATCACCATGAAATCTGGAAAAAGATGAAATAAAACAATCAGCTTGAAGGTTTATGTATTTGTTTCATGTTACAATGACAAGGCACAGAGAGAATGTTAAGAAGCCGCATTTACTAAACATTTGCAAATAACCTTTACCAAGGGGAATTCAGAAAAAGGGAGGTCATCTGAAAACAAGACAACCTTGATAGCAAATCATGAGGCTTTGTTGGGTTTCTTCTTTCCCTGATGGTGACTACTTGTACTGTTGTTTATCCTTCAGGCCACAGCTGCTTTATCAAGGACATTTTCAGACTGAATTATGGGTGGGATGGTGTAGTAATAATAACAATGATGATGATAATGGTGAATATCATCTCTCCGTTCTCTGCCTGCCTTATTTGTTCTGAGCAAATACCATTATCTTTCAGGCCCAGATAATTTCTTCCTACCTTTTAACTTTAAAAAGGTATTAATTTATAAATTAATTTCACACTGTCACTGAAAATTGTGAAGATGATCAACTGACACCTCTTTCCATAGTACTATTTGTTGACCTCTAACTGGTAGTTGTGGTGGTGAAAAGTGCTGGCCACTTTCTAAGTTGCCTTTCTGTCAGCTGCTGCTATAATTGTAGTAGGACTTAAGTTTATAGAGACATCATTAGAACTGTACAGGATATATGCTACTTATACCACATTAAAGTCCAAATCTGACATTATTCTTTTCCCATCTATAGAAGAAATGTTAATATTGTGCAACCTGTTCAGTTCTGTGGTTAACTTTCTATAGCAGCATGCTATTTTTTAAGGTTGGTGAAAAAAGCAGAGTAGAAGAGACACAAATTTTAAGGTCTGTAACCTTCTGCATCTCCATCTTTTCCAATTTAAGAAATTAGGACCATAAAATGCAGCTATTAGGGGACAGGATCACAACAAGCAAAAGCAAACAGCACTATGGAATTTCTTTCCAGAAGGTGTTGGGGATACAGAAATTTTACATGTGTTACAGGAGAGATTGGACAAATAGTTGAGAGAGAGATACATTGAGTGTCATTAAATAGACAAATCACATCAGAATCATGAAATCCCCTGAGCTGAAAATAGCTGGGAAAGTATAATTCATCATGTTGTTGTGGCTCTCTTTGCATCTGTCTGTGGTCATTGTTGCTGACAAGGTTCTGGTTTGGATGGGTACTTTTTTGCACCAAAATGGCCACTGTATGTTCCAGGACATTCCCCATCCCTCTAGTTTCTCCTCTGAACCACGGATGCTGTGAAATCAGTTTCTTTTTTCATCACCATTCTCAAGCAGAAAACAAATTCAATTTCTTCCTATTCTGTTCTCCTGCTCTGTTCTATCTTTGCTTTTACGAGAATTCTGCTTAAACTCCTGTAACTCTATTCTAAACCTAGGATTAAGTAATTTTATTTTACTCTCTCTATTTCCCATTCTCCAAATGTGACTTCTTTCCTCTCATTTACAAAGACACATTAAACAAAGCTGATTTCACCTTGGTAGCGTCAACACATTGTATGAGAGTCTTGCCATTCAAGTGGGATTTATCTTTAACATACCTCCACCATTTGTGGTTTGCATGATACATGATATAATTCCTTCTGTGTCCAAACATATTTTTCATTGTTGCAATTCACGTGCAATATAGTGACAAATTACTCAGATTATAGTTCTCATAATCTGAGAAATTGAATGGTAAAAGTTCAAGTTGGGACTAGTTCAAATGCTGGAGTTGAGTCAGGGGTGTCTGAAAGACATGAGGAAGAGCTGGGTCCCATCTGTTCATCTGTTGAGTTCTTCCACACTTGTTCCTCAGCTTTGTGTGTTATTTCAACTTGTTTGTCAGGGAAACTTTTCTCAGTATATTTTATGGATTCAATTGGCAGGTCAGGGAGGAAACTTCTAGTACTTCCAGAGGCTAAACAGCTTAACAGACCTACTAATTAACTTCAAGCTGTCATTTTTGTCTCAGATATGGAGAGTAGGAAAACTGAAAAGTCATTGAAGTAAAATTTTATATAGTCTTTTTTTATTATTTATTTAAATAGCCTAGTGGGGAAAAATGACATGCAGCAGAGTGATAGTCTTAGAGAATTCTAGGGGTACTGATTTTATATGCTGAGACTGTCTGTACCACTTTGGATAAAGGCAATGGTATTCTTATCTGGTAACCCCCCCTTCTACACTCTATTGGGATGGGACCTGTGTATTCAAAGACTGCTAGGGGCAACAATCTCAAGTTTGTTTTGTTTGCAGAGTTCATATCTGACTCTCCAGAAGGAACTGATGCTGCAGTTTTCTCAGATCTTTAAAGAGCCTAGGTGTATTACAAAGAACGTGAAATTGTCTTTGAATAGAATTCACAGGCAAATGTATTGATATGTTTCCTAAAGTCTAAATGTGAGGGTGTTATGTAAAAACCTCACATGGAAATATCTTTATAACCATGTGGAAACTGAGGAGGAAACATCAGTATATTTAACATTTAATATCTTTGTTCAAACTTTCTGCTAGTATTCCAGGCACTGTAGAATGTTTTATGACTTTTTTTTAGTATAGAAATTGCACTTTGTTGTGTGAAATGTAATTAGTACCTAATTTTGGAGTTTAAGTTGCTGCACAAAGCTTAATTATGTTTAATATTTCAGAAAAAGACAGGAGTGCTTTCTGCTCCAGCAAAGAGTTAATCCGAACTTTGGGAAGGGAGTTTAATAGAGCTATACAAAATATTACCTCAGTATTCCATCCCAGCCAGTTATTTGTGCAGATGTGAATTACTGGACTGTTGTAAAGGCAGTGTGATTTCTGTCTTTTCAGTTAAGGAGTGATGATGGCCAAGGTTTCTTTTAGTGTGCTACCATTAAGTGATAACAGTGTACTAATAAAATTTCTCTGCATATCTTTTAAGAACAAACTTCTTAAGAAATATTAGGAAGGGTGGAACTTTGAGAAGCAGAGCCAACCAGGGTCTTCCTCAGACATCATCTGATTTTGTTAGAACTGATTATATCAGAGAGACCAATGGCTGTAAATGTTGAGGCGACTAGAAGTGATACCACACATCAAGTCAGAACAATCTAATTATTTGTGTAAGCATTTTGTAGTGCATGCTGCTCAACTTGAAGTTATATTCAAATATTTTACAGAAAGAAAGATTTCTGACTGCCGCTAGTCATCTGTTTTCTTTCTATGACATAATTCTGAGAGTTGATCTCACTCTCACTGGGTGTCATGAGGCCATAGATGTTTCTTCCTGGATATACATCCCAAGTTTGAACACTTAAATGGCAGTTCTGTTTTAAAAATTAACTGGGTTAATGTTTAATAGGACTGATGTGCCTTCATAATAAATAAGTCGATAATAACTTCTTTTTGGTATACCAAAAAAAGGTCATTCTCAGAAAGAAATATTTTGTTCCCTGAACAAAATAACTCAGACCTGAAGTTTTGAGCCAAACTTATAAAAGGTTGTTATGACCAGAGCACAGCTGTGGGAGTTAGGGCTCTCAAATTCTAACTCAAACACCCTTTGAGGTAAAGAATTTCTGACTGACTCTCCACTCCCCAAACACTCTTATGTCTCCAAAATATAGTCTGAAGTAGAGAATAAGAGGCATATAAACCTTATACTATTCCCTGCACAGGGCTAGATATCATTCAGAGTTATTATAGCTTTGTGTTTGTAACGGTTTTAAAACTGAAAAGCATTGTGTAAGACCTAAATCTTCTTTTTATAGCTTAAGTAGTTCTAGTACAATAACATAGATTTTCCCTTATCGCTTTAATTACCAAAGGCAATTGATAATCTCTCTCTCCTTTCGGTAGTGAGTTCTTTTGATTTACGCTTCTGTATATCCAATTGTTTTCCTAAAAGTTAGCCTGCATAAAGTACAGAAACATCTTTGCTTCATAAGAACAGCACACATGTAACAGCACACAAACTTTGATGTTAGCGTGACTGTAATTGATCTTTTTGGAAAGCTTACCTTCTAGAAGTAAGGACTTAATTTTTCCAAAGCCCTGAATAGGGGGATGAAGCTGCTGCAGTCTTGTCTGAAGGGGTATGGCACTATACTATTACACCTTTGTCCTTTGATTCTCTTGGATAAGCCTTTTATGTAAGTGAAATTTGCATGTTTTGCAGAGTGTGGTCTCAGCCTGAGCCATGCTTTTCTGAAGGATGTCAAAGTCTTTAAATGCTTGCAAGTTATGAAGATTGTGAAAATAGTACCTCCAAACAAGCTATGGACATACCCCAGAACATTACACTTGTGTTTAGGACTAAGATCACATCATGCTTATATATTGGGGTTATGTTCAAAAATTCTAAAACTTGACATTTTGGAAAAACAATTTTCATACCTGGGCTTGACAAAGAGTGATAATTCACAAAGTGATTATTGTCAATGACTTTACCTTTCCTGCTTCGTGGCAAGGACGTAGAAGGGACATGCAGGGCTGACGAAGATGCAGCAGAGAAACTCAGTGAAATCTTTGCATTGGCATTTAGTGCTGCAACTCCCACACCTGATGCGTTTCCACAGCAGATTGTCTAGACGATATAGATCAATTTGCAGTAAATACACAGGAAGTATTAGAGCAGCCAAGTAGGTTAGGAAGGTCACCAGGACCAGATGGCATAAAACCAAGAGTTCTGAATATGAAATTTCCAAACTTCTGGCTAAGGGATGTAAAATGTCATTGTAAATGGACACTGAACTAGAGGACTAGGACAGCTGTTGTGCCTGCCATCTGTCAGACAAGCTTTAGAGATGATCTTGGGGATGACAAACTACTGAGCCTGATTTCCATTTCTGTTATGATGGTGTGTATATGTGTATGAACAAACACAACCTGTTTGGAAGAAGACACGTGGCTTTTGGAGTTCAGTGATGTTTTTGTAACAATATGGATAAATGGGATCAAATGGAGATAATACACTTTTTTTTTTTAAATGTCTTTCATAAGGTTCCACACCAAAGGCTTAATAAAGAAATTACATTGCCATGGGATAGGAAGAAAGCTTTTAAAAGGAGAGGAATCAATAGATAGACCATAATATGGCAATCTTTCAGAACGGCAATTGTTACTGGGACAAATTTTAGTCAGCATCTTCATCTGTGGTCTAGAAAGGGCAATAAACAGTGAAATCTGCAAGTCTGTGGATAATAATAAATTCTCTGTTCACAGTCAAGGCCATTTGCCTTCAACACCAATGCCTTCAATGGCAATGATCTCCAAAAGAGCATTATAAAACTGAGCAGACAAAAAAGTCAGCAGATGAAGTTCAGTGTGAAGTAATGCATCCTGAGCAACGTGCAGTTTTGTCTCCACATCTCAGGAAGGGTGTAGCAGAATCAGAATAAGTATGGAGAAAACCAAATAAATTGTTCAAGAAGATGGAGCAGTTGCCTTGTGCAGAAAGACTAAAAGGCTGGGACACTTTGGTTTGGAGCAGAGAAGGCTAAAGGAGGATATGACTGAGGTTTATGAAATCATGTAGGCAATGGATAAACTGAATACACAACGGTTGCTCATAAACCATCACAATATTAGATCTACAGGAACTTGAAACAATTAAGGGTTTTGTTTAAAGCTGTTGAATGTACCTCTTAATATAGCAAACTTCTGGAATTGAGGGTCACCAGAGAGGGTGGAGGAAGCCACTACTGGAGGTTCAGAAAGGAGTTAAACAAAGTTACGGATAATACTTTCAGAAAGGTGCCCTATAGTCATTCTAATACTGGGCAGGCATGTACCCACTGACAATATTAATAAAACCATTCTGGACACTGAGGATGTGTATGAGGGGCATAGATTGCAGAAAGTGTTCCGATTTATGTGCTCTCCTTGTGCCTCTGGTGCTGGAGGCAGGATGCAGGGCTGGATGAGCACCAACGTGCCCTTGAAGGGCATTTCTTACTTATCCTTGCTTTTGTTTAGCCAAAGAGTTTTGTATGTGGTTTCTTTCAGTGAATGCCCAATCTATTCTTTAAACAAGGTCGACTTTATTATGGCCTCACAGATGAGGATTGCATATACCTCTGTAGCACCCATATTGTCTCAGCCACTGTGGAAGGATTGCTATTAGATAATGATTACCATGAAGAGATCAAAATCAACAAGTAAATGATAAGTCCAGAAAAGGTTAGATAACACTAAGAACTGAGGTCACACAAATGGCAGAAACAGTGATCTCTTGATTGAAAAGAGAAAGAAGCTTCTTATGCTATTTTGTTTCCTCAGCCACTGAAATAAACAACAAATATGGACTAAGGTCACAGTCATGTATAGGAAATGGAGGAGAAAGTAAGGAGCCAATAGGTTTCCGAGTGTACAAGAATAAATATCATAGGCAAATAGAAGTGCAATAAATGGAGTTCAATGTCACATTTTTTGTCGTATACCTGGCAAGTTAGAGGCTTCTGAAAGCAACAGCTACCTGATTATGTGCCTTGGTGCTGGCTGACATATTTCAAAACATGTTAATGCTTCGTTCCAGGGTAAGGAACACATATATAATTGAGTTAGGGAACTATATCCAGGGCACAGCAAACTTTAAACTCCTTATTTCAAAGAGATTATGTGGAAAAATAATGAACAGGTGTCAAATAGAAGGAGTATGTTTGAATTTCTTCTACCTTCTAGGCAGAGTAATCTCTCCTTCATTTTAGACAGTTTCAAAGGATCAACCACCATGTGAAGTTTTCAGATATCCAGGCACAGGAAGCCGGTGCAGTATGGGGAAAAGATTTAAATCTTTAAGGTGGATACCGCTGTGAGTGGAGAATACAAATCTTATCAACTAAACATTGCAACAAATGACAAAGTGAGACTCTATTGATTATGAGCCATTCAAGAATTACATAGCAGTAGTGGTTTCCAATAGGTCTTGGTTGGGGAAATCCAAGTAAAGATTTTCCATTCAGGAATGCTCTTACAGGTAATTTGGGTTATTTAGCTGTGGATACGCAAGTGGGTTTTTTAATTAGACTGTTGCATTATTCCAGTAATAACTCTAGTAAATACCTTTGATAATGGTAACTTCTAAATTACTCAGAGGATATGGTTGCACTCAGCTGGGTAACCTGTGAAAGAGATTCCACATGTAGATTTAAAAATAGTCAAATATTCTGATTTACAGTGCAATTTTGTGGAAAATGTCTAAATAGAATTTCCTCTTTCCTGAGAAAATAATTTTTGTTTAGGACACTTATATAATTCAATGAAATCAATGGATCTTATATACGTTCATAAAGACAAGAATAAGCTGCTGTGCTGTTTGGAATAGAAATAAAATTAAGAACATATTAAAGTGCTGTCCTCCTAAGGGACACTGGAAAACATTTCTAGAAAATAAATTAATAGTTTTATGCAAACTATTATATAATTATTTAGATTGGATAGAAAATAGTGCTCACATAAAACACATAGCAATAATTGTGCTTATAGAGACAAAGCATTCACTGTATTAATAGTAATATGCAGGTAAATTTACTTTGTTACCTCACACTCTTGAATAATCAGTAGGTAGTAATATTAAACTTCAGTAAGACTGAATGGATTGCTAAATTTAAATCAGGTACCTGATTTTTCAATTGACATTCACTGAAGCACAGATCTCTCTCTCTCTGTGTGTCTTTCTCTGTGTAATCAATATGGATTGAATACTTACACAGCAAATCTCAGAAGTAATTTCAGACCCAGCATTGTGTGCAGAAAACATTTCGTAAATCATTTTGAATGTTAAACAAATTAGAGAAAAATTTCCTTTGGATTAGAGAAGAAATTTGTTGAATAAATTATATTTTCTGAATTATTTCCTCTTCTCTAATAAGCAGACTAGATTAAATTGAGAACCCAGTATAAAGCAGCCACTGGGATATCTATTATCTCTTCATCCCTTTATCCTCTTGCAATTCTCTTGGGGAAGTGTACATATATATGCTGCATGAAATGTTATTAACTGACATTAAGTCTCTCATCCCCTTAGGCTGTGTCTTTTTTCCTACTACTGTACTGACCATTAAGCAGCTCTTGTGGATGTGATCTGGAAATTGTTGTATTTATACTTTCTAGAGCACATGTATTAAACTGCTCATTAGGTTTTCATATTACAGGACTTTGTAAGCTTCACATACGTTACAGTATCAATTATGTTTTAGTATAATGACATGAAAATGACAGGCTATTGGTTCTTTGCTCTAAGTGGGTGCCAATGTCTTTTAAAATATGATCACTCGTCTCTCGGTGAGTCTTTCACTCTTCTTTGTCGTAACTAGGTATGATTAAGGACAAAATAAGACTGCCTACCCGGACTCTTGGAGTAAGCCATGGGGGATCTTTTCCCTCTGGCTGACTTCTCTTGGCAGAAGGTGATATTTGGTGGCTTGTGCTTTGAGTGGGAAAATTAAGAGCACACTTCACGTCCAGGCACACTTCTGAAGAATGTTGGCACGTTGATTATTTGAGTTAGTGCATTAAATGGTTTGCTGGAAGATAGCATGAGAGGTAGCATGGTGAGAAGGACATTGAGCCTGTTGCACAGATATCTCAGTTGCATTCTCCACAAATGATTCCGAAAATATTTTGCATGTCTCTACCTTGTTCCTGTATAACAGCACCAGCAGAGCATCAGAGCAGCAAGAGTATCTCCTATACACTTTCCTGTTTAGCTTAAATGTTTTCAGCCAGAAGCTTCCACCCAGGTTTAATATTCATTTGTACTAAAATATTGCTTTTTTTTTTTAAGCTTAAAGGCTCAAAACATCAGCTCCCCATGGGAAAAGCAAAGATTATACCAGTACAAGAATCTCATTTTACTCTGCACCTGAACTGTCTCTCTATTTTTATATTTTATGGTCCTGCAGTTCTTTCTACAGTCACACTGACTGCATTAAATTATGTAAAAGCACAGTCTTGTGACACCTCTGAACCAACCTGTAAAAGAATACAAAACCTCTCTTTTGCTCTCACCCTGACTCAAAATTAAATTCAAAAAATTATATGCAAATAATATCAGCAGTCTAAGTTTAATGAATGGAATCAAGGAAAGGCAAGGGCAAAGGCATCAGTTTTCTCCTCTACCAGTGCTGAAGAATTAGCACTAGAATTAGTATGAATTTGCATTACTAAATGGTCTTTGAATGACATGATAACTGGGTGCAATTCAAGTTTGTTAAAATTTCTAAAAAATAGCAGAAGATGAACTCTCTGCCTAAGGCTTAGGGCTGAAGCAAGGAGCACTGAGTTCCCTGTCACCGACTTGCAGGGTGACCTTGACAACTCACAGAATGTATCTGTGCCTCAGTGTGAGATGGGGGATATTAAAACATTTCCTAGCTCACAGAGGTATTGGTAAGGTTCAATTAATCAAAGTCTTTCAAGATCTTCACACAGAAGAGTCTAGACAACAGCAAAGTATTATTATTACTGAAGTGGACTTCTCCTCAGCACTTAATTTTTCATTTTGTATAAACTTTTTAGCGTATATACAATGTCAGCATGTAGCCTCATAGATCCTTCAGACCTAGTTTGTGTGGAGCTTGTCAAGATACAGCTGTTTTTAGCACTATATCCCTATTAGGATATGACACAATACATCATAACAGCTCCATCAGAGCCATTAGGGTGTAAGCTGTCAATGGATAATAAGATTACTATGCATTACATCTGGTGGTGCTCTGATAATGCTGAACTAGGTACACCATCATAGAGTCTAGGAAGCCTTTGAATATTGATGTTGCAATGTCTTTCTAATGAATGAAATATCTTCTTTAGTGTGTGTGAGGGGCAATTTTTTTCTGAAATAAATAATTTTAACTTTTTGTTGTTTCAGAAACCCGCAAAGATGTCCTTCCCAGTATCTTTATGTCCTAAGGGTCTGCAAATATTTCTATTTACAAAGGAAGTTGGTTTTGTTTGAAGGAAGAGCAAAACCTGCTATTCTCTCTCTAAATAATAGCTAAATGTCTTTAAATAGATATTGTCAGCTAACTGGCCTTGGATGCCATGGACTATAGGAATTTTGCACTCAGAATGGCTATAGAGTTAGGGACAACTTCCAATGTGCTTTTTGTATCTTCCAAAAGTTCAATTTTCAGATTAAAAAATACAAAATAAAAAATTACACAGTTTCCCCCATAATATTAGTCAGAGTATAATTGAGGCAGGAAAAAAGAAAAGTTTAAATAATTTCAAGTCAGCATCCCAAGAACTCTGCTTGATTGTCTAACCACAATCTAAGAGAGATACTATCAAGGACAATGATCAGCAGAATTTCTGTTTCAGAGAAAGACTCTGCATTAGTAGGTTTGGGCTTCTCTCTCTCCACAACACCCAAGTATCAGCAAATCAGTGGTGAATTTATTCTTATATCTTTGTGAAGGACATTTTACTGGTAGAAGTGTACTGCTTGCTTGACCAGGGTTGCAATAAAGTCTGTGGCAGAACAGTGAGAAGAAGTGGGCTCTGCTGATATTTTAATATCATCACCAGAAACCTGCACTTCCATGTATGAAACTTTTGTGCATGGTATCTCATTATTCCTGAAATAACGTGCTCAAAGTTAGCAAGGTGACAAAGCTACAGGATCAGGTATGAGAACCTGTATGTGCCCTCGTGTGTGCCTGTATGGGAGGAGGTTGCGCTAAGCCTTGTATAAAGGGAGAGGTGAAGGGAAAGTACAAACTCGCAAGTGCTTACAATATTTTCAAGCCTTCCCAGAGAACCCTGAGCTGAGTGGCTTCAAAGGAACTTTCACGTAGCACTTGGCCAGCAAGGGCGTTAGTGCATCTTCAGTAGGTCTGTAGCATCCTAAAAATGGAAGTTATAGCCCCTGCCAATCAGATGTCCTGTGACTGGAGCTGTTTGATTTTCTGACTCTGCAGCAGGGGCAACAGGCAGGCAGACCTATGATCAGAAAAGCTTAATAAATTTTCTAGGAATATATATATATATATATAACAGAAAGTACAGACTGAGTAAGAAGAGAAAAGAGTACAGTCATTTTTCAAAATGATAAAAAGTCTTGTTCAAAGACTTTCTCATTAAAAATTAAATATCTTTTGGTGCAGCAATAGAAGGGAAATAGGAAATGCATTCAGAGACCTGACACTTATGCTGAATAACAACCAGGAAAACACGCTGTGGTCCTTGAAGGAGACATAGAGCACAACTAAACAAGGGAAAATACAGAGAAGAAAAGGTAAAATTAAAAAAAGCAAGCAAAATGAGGAGGAATGTCAATGATGTGACAGGTAGCATGAATATAGGCTTTTTCTGTTATTAGGGAGAACAGAAAGGCATCTTAAGAAATTCAAATGCTTTGCAATTATAGGCTGCCAAGGGGAAACAATGGGCTGAAGGAAAGACTTGCTCACAGATAGAAAGAAGTTGCTTATTTAAAAGAATAGCTAAGAAAATTACGTGGAAATAATCTACAGTGTTCTGTCTCAGCATTTATGTCTCTGCCTAGATTAGTCTACGCAGAGGAGAGAATGAGAAAAGTCAAAAACATAAATTAAATCTTCTACTCAGGAATAAGATCCCCTCTTATTAATATAGGAACTTCCACTGAGATGAACAGACATATAAAATGCTAGGAATGATCTAGAACAGGTAGCAAAGAGCAAGAGCTCTGAGAACAAACCTGTCTCAGGTGTGAAAATGCTGTTTCCCTCATATGGAGTTCTCAAAAACGCGCCGTGGGGTTTTGGAAGAGACCCCCAGTTCTTCATGGCAAAATGTTCAAAACTCAAAAGCCTTCTGACAGTGTTAAAACAGATATTAAAGGAGGTTGTTCTGATTTGTAGACTTGCAGTGTCAAGGACAGAGTAACTGAGGAGGAAAATTAAAAGAGAAGTTGATTCAAAGACCTTCCCAAACTGAGCAAGTGCACTGAAGAGCATATGCCCTCAAAAGCAACATTTGCTGAGACAGCAGGAATCAAATTCTTCCAGAAATTAAATGCTTCTTTGCCCCTGCTACAGGTTTGATTTTTTTTTTTCCTTGCAAGGCTATTTTTGAACCACAGTCCCCAGATGGTGAGAAACCTTCTTCTGATTTCCAGCTTAAATTTATTCATAATCAGTTTATATTCATTTGTTCTTGTGCCAGCACTGTCCTTTTGTTTTAACAGTACATCTATATTGTGCAGCTATTTGTAGATTAAATTATTTAGTATTACAAAAGATAATATCGATTTTTTAAGAGAAATCACCAGCTGAGATTATGAAGATAAAATTCATTGTTGCAACAGCTGTTTGATCATAAAGTTATAGCCTAAAAAGCTTATAAATACAATAAGATGTGTTTTCACATCACTTCAGGGGAAAATAACATGTTGTATCTTTTTATTACTTATTTTTATGACATTCAGTAATGAAATACAGTTAAAATAAATTTCAGTAAAACAGATCTTGATCTGAGAAAAAAAGCAGACTAGGTGGAACTGTTGTTAGTTCATTAAATGCAGAAGCCTATTCTTCAACCTTGGTACAAGCGATAAGACGAACTTCTCTTTTGGACCTGACTAATTGCTTGCTTACAATCGGTAGCAATATGATAATTAATTGGCTACTGTGTAACAACCAGCTATTTTGGAAGTAGATTTGGACAAGTGGATGTTTGAGGGTGGGAAATTGAAAGCGTTGGGCTGAGCGAATAGCGTCCAGGGCTATGCAAACACACTGCAGAGATTATACTGCTGAGCTGTAAACCCTTCTGAGGAATGATGCCTGTGAGTATTAACAGTCCTTGATGTGTTAGTATATAGAAAACCAACACTAATAATGGTTTCTAGGTTTTTTCTCTTTCATGTATGAAGGAATAATGCAGAGGAAACTGCCGTCTGTCAGAGCCTCTAGGAAATTTTACAGGGATTCCCCTGCAGCTTTTTCCCTTCTGTGCAGGACAGACTGAAGATGTGTGAAGCAGAACATCAGAAATCATGTTTCTTTGCTGAACAAAACTTTGGATTTACCTTACTTTCTGATTCCCATTATTAATTACTGTCAGCCCTTGCAGCAACATCTTCTATCCACAACTGGACACCTCACTCTCTACCCTGTATATGCTTAAATATTGGTGTTGAGCTGGTGCCTCTTTTCTCTCTGTCCCTCTGTTTTTCCTCCTTCTTTATTAACCTGTATTATCTACCTGAATAAGCCAGAGCAACACATGAAGCAATGCAGACAAGGGGAGAGGCTGGCTCTCCATTTGCACTGCCATTCTACGTGATGTCCCTGCTTTTCCTTAGCAGACACAAAGCATCAGAGATGTATCAGAGATGAGGAGAGTATATCTGCCTCCCTGCTCACCCTATACCTCTGGCAGACAAGTAGGGTGAATGTGAGAGTGTAGCCATTTGTGCCACAGCAGTGGGTGTCCCACAAATACTGTGAGACGTAAATTGTGGGTATTCTTGTGTTTCAGCTGATCGTAAAATGCAAACAGGATATAGTTGCCCAAAGGATAAACTGAACTCAAAGGTACTTGTAGCTACTCTGAAGCCTGTACTATAAAAAAATCAGAAGCAAGGCATTCATTGAAGTCCTGGTTTTCATGCGCTTGTGTTTGGCATTGTTATTTTAATCTCCTGATCCTATTCTGTGTTTCTGTACTGTTTGTCTTCTCTGGAAATGTTTAACTTGCAAGGTTAAAATTAGCCTCGTGTTATGGAGATACTGTGCTAGGCTACTGGGATTTTTCCCTCTAAAGCTAACCTGATCTTTATCGGTGATTGCTCAACATCTGCATAACTTTGTGTCTTTCGTATGTCTAAACAGTTACACTTGGTAGCGTGCCAGCGCGTGGTGGCAATAGGAACCTCAGATGAATGTGACAAAAGTTTATACTGCACTTGATATACTTTATCCGTGGCAAGTTTTTTTGGGTACACAAAGCCTTTTGGGCTCAATCCTGCAAATGCCTTTCAAAAGGCCCAATTGCTGAGGAGCTGTCTCTTCAAAGCATTTTCTCCTTCATGCCTGTGAGCCTCTAGTGCATTCCACAGAGAGGCTGTTGACATTAATTTTCTTCCATTACTACGACATAACCTGCAAATTATTTTTCCAAAGGGAAAAAAAAAAAAGAAAAAAAGAAAAGAATAAACCCCGCCTTCTGCACATTAACTCTGTACCTGCCTACTCTTCATTCACCATCTCCACCTTACCCAGGGTCCTCCCTGTGTTTCTGCAATCTGCTCTGGCCACACAATAATTTCCTAGGAATAATTCTACATTTTAGCCTAAACAAACTCTACCTGCTCTACATGGTACCTTGAAGACATTTTGCTCTGAAACACAATGACAAATGAATTCCATCCAATGATAATTTATGTAGAAAACAAGTTTGGAAATTAACACAAAGGCAACCTTTATCTTCTGTGAGAACATATTCAGAGAAATATGTGATGCTATTATATTTATGCAGTAATTAAACATGATCTTCCTTATCTTCATCAGCCCCTGGGAAAAAAGCCACTTCTACAGTGATTCCCTACCCTTATGATAGCTTTAGCTAGTCCTGGAAACCTCTTGGTAATTTGGTCACTCGTATCTATTTTCAGTCCCATAACATTAATACTGACATTAAGAGATGACTATTTAGATTATCTAATTTTGTCCTGAGTTGTCTATTTTTGTTTCTGATAAAAGAAATGCATTTAATAATCATACTATATAGACTATGTGAACTGCAGTTAACAGGTATATGTTATGTGCTATTTTCCTTTTATAACACAAACAGGTTATTTTGCAGATGTGCAAAGCCTTTAAAATAGCTGAGAAAATCTAACTGGTGCTTGAAACTGCATATTTTTCCACACAGAAAACAGCAGAAAATGTTCAGAATTTATGTCAGTCTTCCTAGAAAATATTCAAATGGCCTAAAAGCACAAGTTGCTACTTAAGAAGCAATAAGAAGAGATTCTGTTCTCATGCCTCCTGTTTCTAATTATCTGTGTTTGTTACAAGCATTTCTTATTCCTGCCACCATTTTGGACTGATCTGGCAATTTCCTGCTCTTGGGCTGAATGCTTAATCAAACAAGCGACGCCACTCTAGCTGGTGGGTATGCTGGAATGAAATTATTTTTGTCAGAGTACATATTCACAGGACTGGCTGCAGGATGCTCAGCAGCAAGGCAAAGATATGAAATGTAATCAGTATGGTAAAGACATTCAAGTGCCCACATGACCCTCCTTTGAAGGTGTACGATTTCAGAAAGCAACCTTGGATATCAAGAGATCTTAATCGCTATCTGTTTTGTTTGCTGCAGCTGGTACCTTAGAGACCCAGTTCCTCGGCAGATCAGCTCCTTAGAAACTTAAATTTCAGTGCTTGTCCAGAGTTCCCTCCTAGGTTCATTTACCAGGGGTAGCTGTATGTAAACACTATTAAAATGAGTACAGCTAGATGGGAAGTATCTGAATGGTAAGAGAGGTGGGGCTACTTAATTATTTTCTGGTGCTGAGCTCAGGAATGTTAAGCTACAGCGTAGATGCGTAGCGCTGAGGCCATGCAGAAAGGCTCTGTCTATCCAATTCCGGAATACAGGGCTACCCCTGCCTCAGGACTCCTACATTAAAAGCAAACAAACAAATGCATAATTAGATATCTAGAATGTTTACTGACTTCAAGTTTCAATAGAGACTACAATCAGGAGAGACTTAAGTAAATCAGGAAAGCTGATGGGAAAGCAAGTAGAGTGGAATGCAGACTCTTCTGATTCTCATTAATGACATCTCCAGGCCAAGACTAGAAAATGATGCTGAGAAAGAGTTATTCTCTTCCCTTTTTCCTTAGAAACAAGGCTCATCATTATAACAACACATCTTATCTCAACCAACCAAAGAGGAGAAAATCCTGAGGTCACCAGATTCACTCATGGGATGTTGAATAAATTGAGCTTTATAAATAAATTGAGATGAAATCAAAATTTCATCTTGATTTGCTAGAGTTGTCATGTTTGTTTTTTTTTTTAAATGAAGAGATTACAATTGGGTTCTATCACTTTATGTATTATTGGCAGGAAGTCTAAAGACATTGGCACATATTACCTAGCAGCAATGAACATTACAAATGGAAGCCCATGATTTAAGAAGGCATCAGGAAGATAAGGTTCTGAATCTTATAGAAATAAAATAGTTTCTGATGTTATGTTTTATGGAATTACAGTAGATTTTCTCTGATGAAAGATTTGCAAAAACTTTCAAGAACATGTGGATTTCAAGATGTTTTTACCAATGAAAGAAAAGCCAATTGAGTTTGTTATCAGATTCTGTTTTTCAAGAGGAGGAGTTACTGTAGCTCTCTATTTTTCATTTGCTGCATGTGGACCAGTCTAGGTTTTATGAATATGGGTTTTTGTGGCAAGAACATTCCTTTAAACATCCTATTTTTGTACTATTTTGCCACAAGCTGTGGGAAAACTTCATTCTTCTGAGATTTTTGTGGAGATGTTATTTTTCTTGTGTTTGATTAGTTATCTGTTGTAGCAACTATGGTATTCCAAATGTTATGCGCTCAAAGGCATGAATATCTTTTATTTATATTAGGTTATGAAGTGGATTAAAACACAGCAACTTTGTATAAGCACCACATGAGAATATTTCTATAAACAGAAATGAAAAGAATTGCAATTGACTTTGGGATTCCCTTGGATGTGCCCTCTTGAGATACATTGTCAGTGTAATGTTGTTTCCAGTGAGAGTGTAAGTCAGGTTCTCCTTCTGAATCAACATCCACACAGAAAGTTTATGTATCACTGATGCCTTGTGAGTATTACTCTTATGCTGAACTTATAAGAGGTTCTAAATTAAAGAACTCTATTAATGACACTTTTCTTTACCCATCAACTCAATTTTACAGAAATAGCCATAAATAGGAATAGTCTTTTCTCTCTTTTTTTCTTTTTTTTTTTTTTTTTTTTAATAGGGGAAAGTATTTTAGAGACTTTTAAACATTCTTTCAGGTTGTAGGAAACTTAATTATTAAAGTACTATGTTAGAACATAAAGAATTATATGAAAACTTGAAAACTTAAGAAATGAAAACTTACAGGAAATGGAAATTTAGGTCTGATGTTATTATTATCCAGGATGAGTAATACGTGAAATGTAAGTGCTATTAAAAAATGAACATCAAAAATGTTTTTAATATGCATTCAATTCCAGGTTGGTTTGGCAGCAATTTAGTCACTATATTTTTTGGATCACTTATTACGTGATAGTGACCTCTACCTTATTTCTCAGTGACTTAACATCAAAATATACTGCTATAATAAATGCAAAATATGTGTATAAGAAACATTCTCTAATATTTTCAAGGTTTCTGTGAAGTTCATGGAGTGAAGAGGGTCCTTGCACAGACATCTAGAGAGGAGACTCTGCTCTTTCTGCCCTGACATGTCCACATTGAATCAACCCAGAAGGTTAGGTCAACAAGATGTGTTAAAAAAAGCAATCACCTGCTTTCTGATTGTAAATAGGTTTCCTGTTTGAAACCCCAGGCAGTATGAAACTCTCCACTTCCAAAGGAAAAATGTATTAACTTAATGAGGCAATTCAAAGAAGAAATTAAAAAGAAATAATTATTATAAAACCAAGATGGACATTTAGAGTTTCCCCACTGCTACAATGCAGTTGGTACTGCAGAGATTTAGTGGATACAGCACATGGTTGGAAAGCAGTGACAAATACTGGAGTTTTATCAAAACATTTATCCTGGAGAATTTTTTTAATGTTTAATTAAAGACACATTAAAAAAGCTTGATATGTTAATAAAACATCAACATTTTGCACTGAGGTACATTAGGTGCCTTAAACTGCCAAACAAACAGTGAATGTATTCTGCATGGCAACCGCTTGACATGTTGGTTGTTTAATCATTAAGAGCTAGACAAATACTGTAAAATATCTTTTGTGCATTTTTGATTGAGTTCTACATCCATTTCCTATTCCTTTTGCACTTGTTTCCACAAGGGCTTGAGCAAACAGGTTTTGTTTGCACGTTTTTACACAATAGGTGACATTTGTTCCCGTACAGAGGAAACACAGAAGCAGCACACCTGAGTTCAAAACTGATTCAAAAAGAGCTTTTGCATTAGTAGGGATTTACTGTAAGCACTTGAGAGACTGCAACCGCTTCTCCAACTGGATTAATACTTCCTGCTACGAGGCAGGTTTGATGTCTCAAGATACAAGAGCAGCTTCAGAGATCTCTCCCAGAAATGGACAACAGCTGTGTCCAACCTTCCCACCAAAAATGGGTGAATTCTCCAGACAAGGAGGTAGCAATGCCATGCATTCACCATTAACGGCAGCTTCACGCATTTTTTTCTGTGTCGCAATGGCTGTGGATATGAGGAAAATTTGCAGTTGAAGAGAATGAAGACATGCCATGTAACAAAACATGGGCAACTGAAAGTGATATACCAGTGATACTTCTGTGGTTTTTATTTTTTTTCCTTCCTCCTCAAGTTCATAGAAGTCTTATATGCAAAGACTTTATAACACAGTGAAAGAAAAATTAACTTTAGCTCAGCTTCCAGGAAATATATTCAATAGCAAGCTAATTTTGGTGGCTATGAATCCCTGAAAAGCTATGTGGCTAAAGAGGACAAGAATTAAAGTCTTCTAAAATTCTTTAATCTTCTTTATCTACTGCAACTCCCCAGGAGGTTCAAAACCTATTAGAAACCATGATCAGAGATCAGAAAAATACACTGAGTAATCTGAACTCTTAGACTTTAATTCATGAAGCCCAGAATTCTATTGTGATGGACAAATCTCTGACAGAAGCTGTTTGCAATCCCTCTAAAGGAATAAAGAAAATAAATTCAGGGAAATCTAGATTTACTCTTGCACATTCTGCAAGCAGAAAAAGCTAGGCTGGATGAATACATTGCTAATTGTGAATTATTCATCTCACTCTAGCAATCAGTAACATCCACATTAAACATTAAAGACCTAGATTCACAAGGAGAGTTTAGGCACATAAATACCTCTTCAGGCAGCTAGGGTTGACATTTAAATGCTAGTGGTATTCAACACCCACCCTCCTCCCCCTCGCCTTTTCATAGGTGCTTAAAACTGCATACATACTAAAGTTTCTGTTGAAAGGCATCAGAATAACTTCCAAAATTTTAACAGCGAGGAATTGCTAGATACCTGTTTCATTGCTTTTCCATGTCAAAGTTCACGCGATGACCGCGCTCTCTCAAGCACATTTCTGGTATCCGGTTTTTCACCTTAAAAAAGTTACACTCTGTTTCACAAAAATATCGTAGCATTACCTTAACGCCTGGGAACTGAGCTTCTGTACTCCTACCTGAGGGCTAACACAAGGTGCAGAGTCAGTCTCCAGTCTCAGTGGTCTGATAAATATTTAGATCCTACACAGACACACAAAAATTACGCTTCAAGAAGAGAAATTAATTACAGTTTGCTAGAATATCTATAACACCAATACCAAAAATGTTCATCTTATGACTATATACTGATTTTTGGACTCATGATGGTAATACAATTCTGATTGCTTTTCTGAGTTTAACTGTGAGCTTGGTACCTCTGCTGGGATTGTAGGGAGCACTGCCTGATAGCACAGTGGTTTGTCATTCCTCCTAGAACATTTTAGATGTGGTTCAAGCTTCACAAGGGACAAGAAGGCTGGGAGCTCATGTCTTTCCTCCAGGGCGAGCAGTAATCCTGTGGCAGTTGTGTTTGGGAATGACTTGACTTCCTCAGCTGTTGAAGAAAGATCTCAAGGTCCCAGGTTTAAAAGAGGGTTAAGGGGTATGGCTGAAAAAGGGGATTGGGACTTCACAGTAGCTTGAACCCAAAAATATAGAAAAAATTCTTTAGATCAAATATGACATTTATACTACCTTTTGATATCCTTTCTCTGAAATACAGCTACCATTGTTCAATCTTTTTCTCATCCAATCCTCTGCTGCTTTTCTAGGGTTGGGTCTTTGTCCTCAAATCTTTTCAGGGTGAATTAAAAAAGTCTTTAGGCTGATTAAATGCAACAGATTTTTGGAGGGTGTTCAGGTATAAGGATATGACAATGCTTGTTCAGATCATTTCAATGTTATGTACGATGATGTTTATGTACATCATCTAATCAAAATCTCTCTCTTCTGCTTACTTTTCAAACAAGGAGCCCAGAAATGAACTTTATGGAGACTGGACTTTCCTAAGGAATTTTTCTTCCTCTTCTCCTTTTGTCAGTTTGGGCTCAAGTCACCACTTACGGGCAATATTAGCTTAGCATGGGTCTGATCCCTATTGTGTGAGCGTGTCTGATAGATGCCATAGAGGAAGTGGTGGAAGACAAAAACTCTTCAGTTGTTTAAACATATGCTGCATACACTACTTCAGATTCTGGGTACATGAAAAGCTTCAATCATAGATATTTACAGGACTCAAATGATTGAGTTCCATACTAAATATTTGAACTACGACAAGCATCTGCTACGAAGCTGAAAAAAGGCAGGAAATACAATGGAAAGTCAACAGTTCTCATTGAACTTGTGCTATCATACGGCAGGGTGAGAAGGCCAGATGGAGAAAAGGGAAAAGTAAGAGCAAAAATATGATATGACCCAAATCTTGAACTCCCTTCAAATTCTAACACTTCTAGCATAATATTTAGTCAAATTTGTTTGGTTTTTAAAAATATTTCACACAAAAGTTTATTTAAATGTAAGAATGTTATCTAGTGAATTCCAATATACGATCTCTTCAGGAAATAAAGCCTTCAAAGCGAAACAAACATCATGTCTGACTGGAGCAACCTACAGACTTTCCAGTTTTGTGACTAAAATCTCTTATATATGTAGGGGAAGTCATTTTATCAAAGCCAGAGACTAAAAGTTGTTCCACTTTATTAAAAAGTGCAGCAATGTTGTGAACCAGATCCTTCCAACAAATTAATCTGCAGTATTTGCTACAAATGTGCACTGATTGCTAAATTGCAATATCTCTGTCACTTTAAAAATAATTAATTATACCACATGAATTGGACCATATTTGAACAAATAAATAATATTCATTTTAACAGAAGTGTAATGACAACACAGACAATATTTGACTTTTATTTCCTGTTTTTAGTGCATGGTTAAAACCTCCAGGTAGGTATTCCTGTTGAAACAGAAAAATTGGAAAAGGAAATTGTCCAGCTTACCAATGGCAAAAATAAATCTCAGTGGAATCATTATTTTGATATTAAATCACTTTTATTCTGGAGTGCAGTATTCATGGAATAGCTTTTCTGGGAGAGCTTATAGGGAGAGCTGTAGTTGTAGTTGTAATTACTGTAAATTACTGTAGTTGTAATGGGCAATTTCCCTGTGCAGATATGCTTAAGGTTGTGCAGAATATGGTCTTTGGAAATAATGCTCCATGCCAAGATATTTCATAGAATATTTATTTTTGCTTGTATTATAAATCTCTGAAGATATAGATTTGTGGAAGGGATGAATGCCTACGTGCTGATGGGCACTTAACAAATATTAATAGCCTGGCTTTAAAATATGAGACAGCTGTTTCAGCTGGTTTCCACATGTGATTCCAAATATTTCAGGGGGATGTGATGTCTATATATAGTTCAGAAACAGGCCCCCAACTCAAAGAAACTCCTAGATAAAGACTTCAGTTGGGAAGTAGGCACTTAAGTTGGGAGCACTGCTTTCAAGTTTTCTGACCTGCTCTTTAAGGGAATTGTGTCAAGTTTTTGAAATGGGATGTTTTAACTTTGAAGGTCTGAGAAATACTCTGAACTTTTCAGGTCATCTCCTATTTTGAGTCAAGATATTCCACTGATGTTTAAAATAGGAAAGCATGGATGCTTTGCTCAGAGTACCCACTCTCAGGTTTTTTTTAATGTGTTGGAGCAAGAAGCTGTGTGCAACGGGGAGAGAAGGTAGCCCACGTTTTTCACCTTGACCAACCACAAGCAGTCCATTTCAGCACAACTTGAATGATGTATCTCCAGGCATCAACTGCTGCATGACTGTCCAGTGTGACCAGTGAAGCTGTGTTTTAATGGACGAGGATATGCACTAGGGAACAACTTTGAAAAGCTGGATTTTAGCTTTTAGAGCACAATGTTGGTTCCACAACTACTTCCTTTAAGACTCCTTTTTTCTGTTTAGTAGATTAATTTCACCCTTTTGCAAAGTTACAGGTCAGATGTGTTTATATTGTATGACAAGTTTCCTATGTAGTCCTGAAATTCTGGTTCCCCCTGTTACCTCAACATGGATGCACTAACGTGAACCACAGCTTCCCTCCTTCTTGGACATAGGTGTCCTTGAGTAGAAACCTAGGCCTGTGAGAAGAAAGAGGGGAGGGCAGATATTCATGCCCTTTCACCCACAACGGAGCACTCCCAAACCCCACAATATAGCTCTGGCCTTTGTATTCGACAGGACTGCCTATATTGACAAGCAATGAGGAACAATTGCTTCAGACAAATGTGAGACCAAATCGTGCAAGCAGTAAAGATGTTCAATTACTGAAGTCTGGATCTGTCAGTCCCTGGGTCCCCTGTTTAGCTCTATGTATTGTCAGAGCTGACTTCTAGTTGTGGTTGACTCGAACAAAGGGATAGAAAGGGGGAAGGAGTTTCTGGACAGTTAGCATCTGTGTCATGTGCTGTTCCAGCCCTGGTACAAAGCTCCCCATTTCCCATATTAGCCATGTGGTAAATGCCACATGGGCAGGCAATCATTGTGGAATCAATTTGACACCTGGGTCTAATTAATAGCACCCATAGACGTTGCCTTAACCAAGTTTTGCTGCCACAATCATATTATACAGGGACTTTTTAGATCTGCTTTGAGCAACATGACTGACGTCTATCTTAGGGAGACACACTCTGCAGTTTTTCTGCTGTGGAAAATCAATGTAAGATTTGAATTATATGCATTTATAATTATTTTATGTCTGTGGTTTTAAGTCTTTTTTTCTGAAAACAAGGCCAAAAAGTATATTGTTTCTTTAGAAAGAAAACTGGCAAGGCTTTTTCAGTGTCAAATTAAAGCAAATTACAATGCTTTTCATTTTAAGAGGGTTTTGACACAAGTCATCATCATATGGAGATGGATTTAGCTACAGAAAGTCATAGTCCATTTCCCGTAATGGTGGTGGTATTCTAGGCAAAGCCACAAAAAAAAAAAAGGAAAAAAATCTAAAAAAAAAAGAAAAAATGTTGAAAAGACCTTTGCTCTGGAGTGGCTAAAAGTCAAGGGTAACACAGTGTCAAAAATAATTGTATTGAATAAACTTGAAATAAAATACCTCAAATCAATTAAGCAAATCATGTAGCAAAATATATCACACAGTTAGAGTAAAGGAATTATAGTGTGATGATGTCAATCAGCAACTTAAATATTACATTCCCTTCTCCTGGAACCATAAATTACTTGTTTCCCAGATGAGCACCACTTGTCCATGCAAAACTCCGCTCACAGGTGTCACCACTTTGCATGAGTGTTCTTGCAGAACTGGGCCTTGGAAGTAGATTATATCAACCACCCAAGCAAGTTGGGGGCCTGGAAACCAAAAGGTATCTCTGTAGACATTTTACTGAATGTAAGCATTTACTGTTTGCAACCCCATATTAGCATTAATCAACTCAGCTTTTGCACCGTGCTGGCATGTGCCTGTTTTGAAGGAGGATACCATGGCTTTTCAGGAGGACAAGCTTTGGAAGACCAGGTAGGTCAGAGCCGGGGAACTTGCTGAAGCAAGGGGCTAGCTAAAGGCTTCTCCCCAGTAAAGACAGTACTGCCAGAGGTGAGGGGAATGTGATTAAACTTTGATTTTTTGGAGAAATCATTGACAAACTTTCAGCCTTATTGATCAGCTGATAACTACACTTGCAATTAATATTTTCAGATAAGGGAGTGCTAAGAACTAATGTTGGGTTTTTTGTTTTTGTTTTAAATTGAATGCTAAGATTTGTTGAATTGTATGAGGATGAATTCCTTGCTTTTTAAGCAACAGGTCTGCTTTGGTGCTAAACGCAGCTCTGGACTTTTACATTCCACTTCTCCCCTTCTCTTTCTATAATATCATGGTTGATTCAAGCCCTTAAACTTTCCATAGGAATTTGCCTGAAAGAACAATCTCTCTTTACACACATTTTCTTTATTTTCTCCTGTTTCAAATTAAGTTTTTTTAAAATATATATATTCTGAGAAATTCCTTGAAGCTGTTTTTCTATTAAATACAGGTTTTGGCTCAGTTTGTGAAAATTACACTTTAGTGAAAATTTTGACTAAGATTGTTTTTGTTGTTGCTTGCTAACTTTGCAGCATTAGAAAAAAAATCAAGTGTACTTATCAACACAAATATACATTTGCTCAATATCTGAAAGGTAAATAATTATGTTGTTGCTCGAGAGGTAAATGTTCTCTATTCTTTTTGTGTTTATTCACTTAATTGCACCTGCAAAGGCTCAGAATCATTTAATGTACGTTACTATTGCTAAATGCTAAATACAGATAAAAAGAGGTGTTGAAAGGAAAATGTGTGATCAGCTTCTGTGATGGTATTCACACATACTCTTAATCTAGCACTTGCATTTTGTATATTTTGACACAAGAGTTAAGATCCTGAGCACTTACTTACATATGTAATCATGTAGCTACGGTGTTTCAAGAGCATACATTCTGATTCATTATAGACAGAGAATTCAGGAACTGGATTAGGGTTTATGAAAAAAAAACTGTTGGAACTTCAGAATCAAATTAAGGCCAACTTCAAATATCTTTACACTGAAGAGCTCAAAAGTTGCAGAACTAGTACGGCGGTATTCCATTCAAGTGGGGATGTAAACACTTGTTCCATAATGAATAAATCTCAAACTGCTGTATGTATGAGGGCATTTCTTTGCCTGTAGATCTTCAAGGGTCCGTTATGTTCAATGGAGCTATGGAAATTCACATTAACCAAGCATCTGGCTCTTTGTGTCACGTAAACTAAATATTAACAACAGCATAAGGCCTTTTTATGATTCATTCTATGATTTTGTCCATTTTTCTGCCATGGCAAGATTATTATCTACAGCATATTGCCCAATTTGGATTATTAAAATGACGAGACTTCTCTTAATTCGTACTGAAACCCATTAATTCCAGAATTTAATTATGCTCACAATTACAGACTATTTCCTTGATATGCAAAAACATTTCTTAGTTTCCTTTCATTTAGCTTATTAATTCATTTATTTATTAATTCATTAATTAATTTTCTACAGACAGCTAAATACATTGTTCCACTCAGCAAAATTCTCTCTTATTGGCTGGACAGGTCACTATGTTTGAGCTCGGGCCTATTGAATTTACAACAAACGTTTCAAGACAGAACAATGCAATAGTACTGTTAGTAAATGGGGAATTTTTGCTTATCAGATCATGTTCTTTTATTTTTTAAATGCTCTACTGTCATAATCTTAATCCTCTTCTACAAACTTAAATTTGTGAGGGAGTGTGCATAGGAGAACGAGTGTTACTTTGGCACGAGATCAAACACTCTGCAAAGCAAATTCTGGCCAAGCACTTCAGCTAAGTACTTAGTAGTTTTAGACACTGGGTTTGAACATTATTTTCTGGGTTCATATGCCTTTATCTTCTGAGGATATTCCATTATCAGTGCTTTTTGTGGCCCCTTTTGCATGCTTTTTAGGCAAAGACTGTTGTCCCGGCTTATAGAAATGGGAATTCAGAGCTTTAGCTCTCCAAGACTAGCTGGTATCTGAAAGCTCCCAGGAAAACTTCCCCGAAGATTCACTCTGTCCCAGCCCTGGCTTACAGCTCAGAATCAGACCTTTGCAGGTCAGTCTAGCTTCACAGAGCCACCTGTATTTTAGTTAGAGAAAAGAAAAATCCCCAAAGAAGAGGAACTAGACAAAACAGGGGAATACATCACTTTTCTTAACATACTTGCACATTTTTGGCCATTCAGGAGTCCAGGAATTTCAGTGTAGTACATACCTTCATATATTTTGACTAGCGTCCTTGGAATAGTGGATTTCCTTCTTCCCTTTCACGTTTCCTTCCTTTGTTGCCAGCTTCCCACTTTCTCTCATGCTGACAGTTGAAAGGTCTCTGTTTGCCAGAAAAAACTTTCCCTATAGTTCTTCCATCCTTCTCAAACCTCTTTCTCTTTTATGCCTCTTAGGCATTTCCAGTATAAGGTTTAACTTATCCTGATGTGAACACTTCCGGTACATCTGGTATATCTCAAAGTGACTTTACCCTCTCTACTAATTATAAAGAGAACCCAGGATGACTAGCTCAGGTATCTTCATGGCTGCTACCTAAACTTGAGTAGAAGGATTTTGCACCAGGGCTGAGTGTTGATCAGATGAATATGTCTGCAAACTTCTGTCAGTCCTGGTAGATACTTGTTTGAGTCAAAGGCAGTGACCATATTGCCTTTGTGTTTGGGAAGCTCTGCAAAGAAATAGTTCCCACCAGGAAATGTTGCAGGTTAGCGTGGGAGATGCAGGGGTGAGCCCATGAGAGGATGGTACATGCTTGTTGCTTCCAAGTGGAAGCGTGCTTCCCCTTGGTGCAGTTAACTGGCCTTTCAGGAGCAGTGGAATTGCATGGAACCCAGAAAAAGACATGAGCCTGAATGAAAATTTTGCCTAAAAAGAACAGAAAAGCATAGTGCAACATGAAGTATATTGTATTAGATGTGTGTGGGAGGTCTGCATACAATTCACGCCAACAAAAACAGAAGAAAACAATTTAACACCAAAGTTGAAGTTCAAAGCAACTAAAACAAAATTCAGTAAACAAAATACCCCACTGAAGAGTATACTCAGTTTACAGGGGTTTGCATTTGTGAAAAAGACTTTAATTGCCTGCTCCCACCTACAAAGCCCATCAGTTTTGTAGCCCAGCCTTTTACATGAGGAGAATAAAGAGAGCACTTATTAAAGAGCACTTAGCAATGTTCAGCCAATCGGCTCATTCAAGTGGCTAATACTCTCAATCCTGTAATTTCGTGCCTGGAGTGCCTTGCACAAATACTGAACTGTTTGTTGGTCTGCCCATTATTGTGTGGCTGAGATGATACTCACCTGAATTGCTACCAAGTCTCATAAAACACAGTATCCCATCTGATCTCTAAACAAATATAGAGAGTCTCAAGAACACTGTGGTTGAAAAAAGGACAGAGACATGCTGTGGCACCGAGCTGTCAAAAGTCTTCTCACAGAATGGTGAGGGTTGGAAGGGACCTCTGGACATCATCTAGTCCAACCCCCTGCCAAAGCAGGGTCACCCAGAGCAGGCTGGACAGGAACACATCCAGGCAGGTTTTGAGTATCTCCAGAGAAGGAGACTCCACAATGTCTCTGGGCAGCCTGTTCCAGTGCTCTGCCGTGGTTAATGAGAAGTTTTTCCTAATGTTGAGATGGAATTTCCTGTGTTCCAGTTTGTGCTCATTGCCCCTTGTCCTGTTGCTGGGCACTGCTGAGAAGAGTCCGACCCCATTGCTCTTGACACCCACCCTTTAGATATTGATAAGCATTGATGAGATCCCCCCTTCTTTAGTCTTTTCCAGACTAAACATCTCTCAGCTTTTCCTCATGAGAGATGCTCCAGTCCCCTGACCACCTTTGTAGCACTCCACTGGACTCTCTCCAGCAGTTTCCTGTCCTTCATGAACTGGGGGGCCCAGAACTGGACACAGTGCTTCAGATGTGTCCTCACCAGGGCAGAGTAGATGGAGAGGAAGACCTCCCTCTACTTGCTGGCTGCACTCTTTTTAACACACCCCAGGAGACCATTTTCCTTGTCCTAGTGGCAAAGAAAAGTATTTCAGGCCTTAGAGCAGGAAAAAAAAAGATTAACTGCTCATTTGTGCAGAGAATTATGTAAATTGCAAAGAAACTTTTCCCCTCAGTTCAACCAGATAGTCAGTGATGTGATGTTACTTACAGTGAGGAAATACTATAATCTATTTCTTTAATAAATACATTGTAATATTTTACATTGCTACTTAATAAAATATACATTGCACACAAAAAAAGTCTACTCCTGGTTCAAACAGGAATTCTGTACTTCAGTGTTTGCTTTATAAGATGGTGCCACCTTAATGTTGTATTTATAGTTTCTTCTACACAAAACCTGATTAGTTTTATTTGTAATTTAATAACTAATTAACTGCATAGTAAGCATAGCCTTTGCAAATAGTATTACTCACCATGAGTAGAAGTTGCCTACGTATTTTCTTTGGACTTTTTTGGGTGTATTTAGATTCTTAGCTCTGCCCACTCTCTATCTATTTTGAATGTGTTTTGAATTAGTCACATGAGCTGCCACTCAGGGTTTTCCACTGGATTTTAAATTCTCTTTACATCTAAGGGTATGTGTGGACTTAGAAACAGATGCGAAGGTCTAAATATACATCCTTAAGTACCATGTTGAGTTCTGTAATAGATGTTTGATGTTTTTTATATCTAGCCAATTAAATCTTAGAAAAAGTGATATCTTTGAGAGCAAAACTGTAAGAAAAGCTTTTATAGTAGTAAACTATAACTGTGCTGTTTCTCCTTCCTTTTCTCTCTGAATATCATGTTTGATTTCAGAGATGTTGATAGGAGTCTATGAGATTCAACAGATTGCCTTCACGTCAATAATTTTGTTTCTGGTTTTGTTTCACCCACAGAGTTTTGCTTCAATTTAAAATTGAAGAGTACCAGGTTCTTAAAACGGAATCAAACTGGCAACAGTATTTTTGTAATGTTTAGTGACTAGAATAATTTTAAACTATACAATTTTAATGGTTTCCATAACTTGAATCAGGTTTGCTCAAAACACAGCCTGATTTTCTTGAAATCTAGATGGTTTATTGAAGTTTATTGATGTTCTATGGAGAAACTCTAAGTATTTCAAACTGCTCAATTTATACCCCTAGAAGACTATAATTAGAGCTAAAACCGGTAAACATTTTTAGCAGAAAAAATTGTTAATTTTCATATACCTCAGAGTCCAGTCCTACTCTCATCACAAATTAAGTAGTTGTTTAAGATGTCTCATTACAACAGCAATTTTCTCTGAGAATTAATAACACTGGTTTAGACAGACTAGAATTACATTCACAGCTTTAACCCTTTCTTATTTTAATAATTTTGTTATTGAACATCCAGTATACAGTGTATTTTGTGTGAGTTTACTTGCTTAGTTAATTGATTGTCATTCCCGTGGAATGTAATTCCCCAATGTGCAGGGAACAATAGAAAAACGTTTATATGTGCTACAGAATAGACAGGCAATACTGAAATATCCTGCACTTCTATACGATGGCTGTTGAGAACAGCTGTTCACTAATCTAAACATTTTTTTACACATCTGGATTGACTGGCCGTGTATCCAAGCCCACAGTGTGTTACCTACATAAAATCATGACAATTACCAATTGTTAGGAATCTAAAGGAGAAGCAGAAGAATGGTTGAATTATTTTTCATGATAGTCTTCAAAATGAGGCATTTTCCAGTGACAGTGCTAGGAACTCCTCTTGCTGCTGCTCTAACTTTACAGCTGATGAAGACAATAACTAATTCCCATAGACAATTATTCTATCACTTTTCACAAGCATCAAGTTAACATGAAATGAAACAATGGATAACAGAAATTATCCTGTCTTCATTATTCTTGGAACAAACTTAAACCTATCATTGCCCACCTTTGGAAAGCACAGGATTCTGCTTATAAGAAAGCCTGCCACTTTACCCTATAGTTTTGGGAGGGCAGAGATTGACAGCAAATATATAAGTAGTGTGGGTATTTTGCTTAAACAATCAATTGTAAACAGTTGCTGATGGCGTTAGTTTAATTTCAAATTCTCAGCAAAATCTGGGTATTTCAAATCTTAGAGTACTTAAAAGCTCCCTGCCTAACCAAAACTGCACTCACTGGCAGAAAGTGTTAAGAAAGTACAGTAAAAGAACCTTTATCTTTGAATGAACATAGAACTATGGCTATGGGGACCCAAAAAGTTGGCATGTGGTGTACAGCACCAATAATTCATTACATGAATGTAATTAAGAAATCCCAGCTATGTCTGCATCTGGATGCATTTTACAGTATCCATGCTGTGATTCATCTCCCCCTAGGTGAAACATAACTTGATGTGGCAGAATGCCATGTGGACGAGACATTAGCCTTTATAGGAGCTAGAGATTGATTATAGATTCGAATTTAAGATCTGTATGATGGAAAGACAGTTCTTCAATACAAATTTAAATGCACACAATATTTCTGAGTGAGATGAAATCAAGAGCAATGTTGTCATCCCAGCGTTTGACACAACCTTTCTGTAAGAATAAAAAAATTGCTTGGGGAATACTAAGAATTCAGGTTTAATAAGTCATCTCTTGTGTCAAACCTTGAATTTATCCAAACAAATCAACATTTTAGAAAAAGAGTCACAATCTTGAGTCTTGGATCTAGAAAGATCCAACTACATTTGCTGCTGATGTTCTAGGGCCTAGTAATTTCTTCTCTATAGAAGAACAATAGTATGTTGCTCTTTTGTAAAACAAGCTCATTAGAAGTGTTAGCAACTCCATTTTTCACACATAAATTAGTGAGAATTTTAAATCTGGCTTAAATATGGTGTAGACACATGTTTCTGGGTGTAACTTAGGCCATGATTATTTCCAGAGCTGGCAAATGCTAGAAGAAACATACTGTGAACATTCATTTGCAATTTTAAATGAATTTCATTGACTTTGTAGATATAACTATTTTATTCACTTTCCATCAATATCCTCTCTTACAAACAAGTTTCCTGGCAAGAGTGTTTTCTAGAGCACAGGGTTTTATATGAAAAATATAGACTGTTAGCTACAAACTGATTTTACATTGGCAATCAAGAAGATATATGGACAAAAATGCATATTCTAAGAGTCACAGCCCTCCAATCAGCAAACAAAAAAATCACCATGTGATTATTTCTTCAACCAAAATAGCTTGGATTATGAATTTCAGTTCTTCACAATGAACCATGAATGAGCTGCAGTCCAAGAATTATAGAAATTAGTTGGCAAATCATTTCAAATAACAAATAAATTAGAGTGAATCATGATGCATTTGTGAAAATGTCACAATTACTATGCTAATAAGTTTAAATTTACATAGTGCCTTTCATCCGAATGGATCCTAATGATGTATAATCTCAACATCCGGAGGAGGCATGATGTGACAAAAGCTGGAAAAAATGTCTAATATTACTTTGTTAATACACAGAAAATGATACTTTATTTTTCAAGCTATATTAATGTATTTAATTGCTATCAATAAAATAATCAAGTGCTTTTTCTTTCCTTTTCTGTACTCCTTGTTTCTTTCTTACTGTGTTTTTTTCCAGCATTTAATTTTTTTACTTCTCTGTTTTTCATATTTTTTTTTCTCATTTGCATTGTATTTTCTCTTTTTTCAGTTTTTTGCTACGCTTTTAAAAAAAAAAAATTTCCTTGCATCCATATTTTTTATATTTTCTTATATTTTCTTTATGCTTCTTCTCTTCCATCTGTCACAGCAGATTCTTCTATAAGCTGCTTTTTTCTCACTATA